>JARGCV010000077.1:11075000-11122500 GCA_034064705.1 Bothrops alternatus
TTAAACTGGTTATGGGATTTGGTTTTTATGTTGATTGGGGAGAAAATGTCAAAGTATCTTGATCTGAACAAAGTTGTAGATAGGCTTTCCTCTCATATAACAAACATTTCTTAGCAGATAAGGAAAATAAAATAAAAGCATCTTACAGCTGCACATTTAGTTAGTTAGATGCCATTGAATCAAATCTGACAAATATTAATTCTACAGACAAATGTTCATCATCTCAACTTATCTTTAGCAAATCGTAGCAACAGCAGCAGCACTTAGACTTATATTTCTCTTCATAGTGCTTTACAGCCCTCTCTAAGTGGTTTACAGAGGCAGCATATTACCCCAACAATCTGGGTCCTCATTTTACTGATCTTGGAAGAATGGAGGGTTGAGTCAACCTTGAGCCGTGAGGATCAAACTCCTGGCACTGAGCTGAATTAGCCTGCAGTATTGCATTCTAACTACTGCACCACCATGGCTCTTGTCGATAATTCATTGCTCAGCCAAGGATATTCCAGTAATCTCGTTGATCTCATTTATCTACCTTATCTATTATCTTTTTCTTCTGCTTTCTTCAGCCTTGCCACATAATCATCATCCACTCCCATCACCTACTACCAAAAATGTCTAAAAAAATATTGCTTAGCTAATCATGTTCCAGTGCTTTGTGTTCCAAAATTAATAAATTGTTGCCACTGCTTTCTTCTTCTTTCAGAGTCTTCCTTTCCCTCCACTCCCTAATTCCCTCTGGGATCAAAAGACTTTTGACATTTCTTTATCATCAGATTTATGCACAATTTTAAGACTAAAATGCTGTCTTGTTTAATTCAATTTGAAAAGCTGCCAGATTAAATTGAATATATTTATTTCACTTTGTTTCTGTTAGGAATGAACAAAAATGATATGGAATAAAAAACAACTTTATTCAAAATATGCATTTATTTGGTTTGGAAGAAATGTGCATCAGTTGTGCAGAATTGTCCATCTATATATTTGTGTGCATCCAACTCTGTGGACCTTAGGGCATGCAAGAAATGAATTTGCAAAATAAAGCTTGCAATCATTATTTCTGCTTGATTCTTTCCCTAGTTTGTTTGCAAAAAGAGAACATAACCTTTATGTGCAACAGGCATAACATAACTTCATATTTCCAATCAGTCAAGAAAAATCTATTAAACCCTTTCATTTTTGACAGCAAGAAACATCCTTTCTTCTTCAGATGAACATGATTCTTCACTGTTTCAATGGTAGTTTTTTTTTAAAGCCAAGAAATGTCACTCCAGCAACAGCCTTAAACAAGACATTAAGGATAGTAAAAATATTGGTTCTCCCCACGTCTACAACATAACAACATTCTTCCATTAAGCAAGTTGGGAGTTATATTTTTCTGTAGAAAATAATACTGTATTGGAGCTACATTCTTGGACTGAACTAACCAACTATAACTTGAAGGAGATACATGTGCATCTATAAGCAGGGCTTTTTTTGACATAGAATTCCCAGAACGGAGTTCTGGCACCTTTTTTGGATGGAACCTTATAGGGTAGGCAAGGTGGGTTGTATGACATGTATAAGTTCTGGCACCTTTTTTTAAAAGCATTGTCTATAAAGGCAAAAAAAAAAAAAGAGGGGAAGTAGAGAGGTGGTATGCCATCTAAATACCTCAATCATCAAATAATGAACACATATACATGTACTCTTTATGGACACACTCTTCTCCTAATCAAGAGGAAATCAGAGGAAGGAAAGAACAAATTACCGGTAAGTATGCAGGATGAAGTTATTCCAACAGCTTCTGTGAGGGTGAAGGTTTGTTCTCCAACACTCAGCTTGTGGGTTGGTTTCTGAGTGTTTTGTTACCAGGCTAGGTAACATCTTCAGTGGTGTTTAGGGGATGCCTATGTCAGTGCTTTTCTGTTTATAAGGGCTTCAGGTGTGTGTGTGTGTCAAGTGAGGGTCTTGTGATGGGTCAGATTGAGTCATCAGAGAGAGGCTCTGATGGGTCTTGTGATGGGGAGGTTACATCAGGTCAGGGTCATTGGAAGGTGAACTGCTGAGGAGGGGAAAGGGGGCTTGCGTGGGTTGGTCCTGGGTTGGTGCTGTCTCCTGTTGATTGTGTGATTGATTTGGATCATGAAGGGTTCATAGGCTGGTTGTAGATCAATGTGTCTGTTGATGGAATTGCTTGTGGAGTGCCAGGCTTCGAAGAACTCATGAGTATGGTGGATGATAGTGTGACTGATGATTTTAGTATTGCTCCAATTGAACTGTTTCTATGCTGAAGTATTGAAGTGCATCTGCAAAGTGCAAAACATAAACATGTAGTGATGGCTGACCTGCAAGTAGTAAACATTGCACTAGTTTAGACTCAGAAGTGTAGTATAATGTAGAAAAAAGATGCTGAGATGCTTCTGTTCACTCTAGATTCTAGAAAGAGTGAAGAGAATAGCAACTAAGATGATTAGGGAGCTGGAGGCTAAAACATATGGTGAACAGTTGCAGGAATTGGGTATGTCTAGTCTAATGAAGAAAGGACTAGGGTGACATGATAGTAGTCTTCCAATATTTGAGAGGCTGTCATAAAGAAGAGGGTAACAACCTATCCTCCAAAGTAGCTGAGGGCAGGGCAAGAAGTAATGGATGGAAACTTATCAAGGAGCAATATAATCTAGAACTAAGGAGAAATTTGACAGTCAGAACAATTAACCAGTGGAATGGCTAGTCTCCAGAAGTTGTGGATACTCCATCACTGGAGAATTTTAAGAAGAGATTGGACAGCCATTTGTCCAGAATGGTATAGGATCTCCTGCTTGAGCAGGAAATTGGACTATAAGACCTCCAAGGTCTCTTCCTCTGTTATTATATATTCTGTATATATTCCTCAGATATTTATGGCTATAAATTCTTGCACTGTATGTTATGGATATATGAACCTAGCAATTAATAATCCATTATGAAAATGTATTTTATTCTTGTTTGCATTCTGTTCTCTTTCTTTGACTCAGCTTGGATACCTCTTGATTAATTTTCTCTTCCTCTTCTGGGTACACTGCTTGGTATGTACTTTAAATGTTTTAAATAATTCACTGCATCTTCAATTTGTGTTTACTTTGAGCCTAGACATGGACGCCTACTTTCTCTACAACTTTGATGCCATTTTCATGGTTTAATCTAAGCGTGCAAACACATTATCTTTGAATATCTGCAAGCCCAAGAATATACATAAATAATCATGCTAACATTGTACATATATATGTATACATAATTCAATAATGAGAGAGGAAAACACAAAGTTGGCAAATTTCTGATATATAAATTATCAAAAACTACTGGCTTATTCCACAGGTAGTCTGTGAACATTCAAAACCAGAAAGTTCAATTTTTATTGGTGAAATTTTCTGGTACTCCTGAAATTTAAGGACTTGGTAACACAAATGTTAAAAAATGAGCACAAAGTGAAGATTCTCAGTGACTAATTCTCAGTCCATAAGCCTCTCCAGCTACTGGTCCCATCCCCAGTCTGTAACCTATCTAAGATAATTTTGAATGTCACAGTTTTGTTTATTACTCCACTTCTCCAATAGTATCTGGATAGTTAGTATTACAAGGATAATTTACTTATGCTCTACAATCTTTCATTCCACTCCAGGCAGAAGATCAGAACTGAAGAGCCTAATCTCCATGCTCAGTTTCTATTCCTGAAAACTTTAGGGGCTCATATGATTATTTTTAACAACAGGAATCAGCCTATTTGTGTAAAGCAAGTTCCCTTCCTCAGTCATTCTGCCTGTGGTTGGACTTAGAGGAGAGGGAGTGCAGGGGCCACAGAGCAATAATTCCCTGGCACAGAGTTTCAGAATGTGCATAAATACTCTAAGATACAGCATTTGTCCTACATTTGTTCACTTGCCCTCATTTTCTTTTTTTAACATTAAAGTTTATTTTATTGCAGGCAAATTCTGCCCACAGCCTCAAGTTTGATCAGGATGAGACTCAAGGTTGACTCAGCCTTTCATCCTTCCAAAGTCAGTAAAATAAGAAGCCAGATTTTGGCAGCAATTTGCTGACTGTGTAAACTTCTTAGAGAGAGTTATAAAGCACTAAGCAGCACTAATATAATTTCAGCTACATTTCTGTCACATTTGTCAGAGAGCTGACATGGAGTTTTTCCAGTATTAGTTGCAACACATGAAGATGTCTTCCTGTCAACATTTGCACAATAGTGAACGCATATGATAAAAATAGCCATAAATCTGGTTTTGCCCCATAAAAAACAAACATTTTATAAGGCCTTAACAGAGAAATATATTAAAGCTTATTTTACATGACAGAATATCATGTAGTGAATTTCATATAGTTAATCCATCAGCCTTGTTCATATTTTTCCCGAGTTTTATATAGAGACATTCTCAATATGTAAGCTCACTTCTCTGCCATGAATACAACTTAAACTGACAGGTAGGTCTTCCATGTAAAACTTGATGGAGTAAATTCTTTCCTACCTCAAAAAGGTAAAGAAAACAAAACTTCAGAATTGGATGCCGCTCTTTAAGTCTCAGAGTCCAATGCCTGACAGCCTGAAATATCATTAAATTTAATTAAACATTCTGTAATAATGGCTGGTTAATCTTGGCTCGAATATGTCTAGTAACAAAAAGTGTAGTATCTGCCTAAGCCAAAAACTCTGTGGCTGAATGTCTCTCCTTTATAAGTTTTCCCGATATTTCAATAGAGACCAATGTAGGTAACATTCTTGGCCCCTATCCAGTCCATTATGCAACAGAAGCAGGTTGATACTATCTTTTATCTATTACCATTTTAGGTATGTGAAGAATATTTATCACGCTCCTCTGAGTCAGTTCCAATTTATCTCAAGGCTTCTTAAAAGGTGATAATCAGAACTGGCCACAGTAGTCAAGATTGCATCTGATCTATGCAGAGTTCAATATAAACATTACATTCAGCTCTTGTAACTCTGCAGCAGAACTACAGGTATATTACTCTAACCTAAAATTGCATTGGCCTCTTTTTCAGTTACATTATGCTGCTGATTCGTGCTCAGCTTTTGCTCAAAAGTACATTTCTAACATCTTTTTTCCCCCAGATATGAACTAATGTGTCCCCTTGTCAACCAAACTGGCTTGTTAATTGTGTAAGCCATCATTTGGCAATGATTTCCAAGACCTTATGAAGACAGAGAGAGAGAGAGAGAGAGAGAGAGAGAGAGAGAGAGAGAGAGAGAGAGAGAGAGAGAGAGAGAGAGAGAGAGAGAGAGAGAGAGAGAGAGAGAGAGAGAGAGAGCTCTCCCCCCCCAAAAAAAGAAAAGAATGCTGATGTTCCCAAATTGGCTAGATTGCAGCACCAAAACTGGGACATTTCTGTCCTGCTACAGAGGAAAAGAAAGCTCCGGTACCACTTTGTTGCCATCTTGAAACCTGAGTAGTAGATTTAAATAATTTAGCTATTCATAGCCACCAAATTGCTGTATGACCGTGTTACAGTTTTGAAATGCTGCAGTCCTGTAAATGCTGATGAGATTTCAAACTAAGCAAATCCTATCTCCTGTACTTCTAGATGCTAATCTGTTGACAGAAATTGCTCAGACCTCTACATTTATAGCTACCATGTTAGCGCTGCTAAAAATTCAAATATATGCAGAAAGGATGAATATATTTTTCACACAAGGTGTCATGCCAAATATGTCCCTTTTATATAAGTTCGAGATTTTAAACATTTGTGGCAGAAACCAATTACATTGCCAAATGATAACAGAACGCTCTCCTATTGCATTGCTTACAAAACATTTAATAGAGAAGAAAGGATGTGCAGTCTGTGAAACTTTAGCCACAACAACAGTGGATTCAACTTAAGAAGCTTCTAACTCCTTTAACTCCAGGCTTCTACTTTGCCCTGATATTAACAGCATACCAAAATCCATCTGCTAATTTCTCAAAAGTTTTCTTCCTCTGAGATTTCTTGTTTTCCGCACAGCTTAATACCGGTATATTGCTGTGAGGTGATGGTGATCTCTGTCCTCTTTTTCAATCCATCCCTCCTTCCTGCAGCTTTTGACTGCCTGCTCTAAAAAAAAGGAATTCTTTGGGAAAATAGAATGGGAGAAAATCAAGAACATTGTAGACTTTACAGTGAAACAAAATGAAAGTATGGTTGCTCATATACATAGTGTGTAATCACTTTCTAATGAAGATAAAGGCAAGAACGAGGTATCTGATTCATTGGTTTTCTTCTCTTGGGGGATATAAATAAATTAAGGTCCTTTATTTTCCTTGGAATTAAGTGAAAATAATTCAGAAGTGTTTTTGGGAGGCCAGGGATTAACTTAAATGTTGTCAGGGAGCAATTTAGAGAATAAATCTGACTCTAGATTTATTAAAAATGTTTTAATAAAGCTTCTGGTGATTTATCATATTGGTTTGTTTGTATGCTCTTATTGATGACATCTTTTTTCTTTGTTAAAGTTTGCATCCACATTCGGGAATAAAGTCATGGATATTACAAAAAAGGAATTTACCATGCAACATAATTATTAAATTCATATACCTGAAGGCAAAGGATATAAAATTGGAACCAAAACAGCATGATACTCCCTTAAAACCTGGCAAAAAAGTAATTGAGGTTTTACCAACTTTTTGGTAGAAAAAGAAGAGATTTGAGATTTTTGATGCAAAACCGAACAGGCTAAAAATGATTTACAAAAAAAAAAAAAAAAAAGGATCACGCAGCTGCTCTTTCTTCATAAACTAACCTAATAACTTTAATTTGTGGGTCAAATCAAAATACTTAATATTATTAAATGCCAAGCGTTCAGACATCTTTGATAGCACCTTTTCTATATAGGACTATGATGTAAATTAAAGAAAAATATCACAAAATTAAAAGGAGAAACATGTTATTTAAATCAACGTAGTCCTCTGCTCTAACAATTCTGGGAGGTATTGTGAAATGTGATTTATCTTCTAACCTAAACTCTCAATCATTTCATGCCTAACTTTAAGAATTTGAGAAAGCCAGTTAAGATCAATGGAGCTAATCACACACTATAATTAAAGGAGAAAGTGGTGGGGCAGAATCAGCATTCTGTGCATTTAAGCCTTTAATGATTAATAGATTAGTTCTGTTTCTAAGATTCTATTGCACAGTTGTTTGGTTTAAGAAAAAATATAGTTGCTTAAGTCTTGCCATTAAAACCAAAATATCTTCATTTCCTCCAATATAAAACCTATTTATCCCCACTGAGGTGAAATTACAGCTTAGTTCATTGTCAGTACTTTCTATCTTAAACCAAGTGCTATCCAAGGAAAAAAGTCTATATGCCTGTATTCAGTTCTTAGCAAGCAATCTTTAACATTCCACTCTATTTCTTGACTTCATTTGGTTAGATTACAAATTGCATTGCACTACATTCTGTTTTATCCATGTTCTCTCTCTCTCTCTCTCTCTCTCTCACACACACACACACACACACAACACACACACACTCATTCTCACTCTCACTCTTTTTTCTTTCTTTAATCACAGTGCATTTGATGAAAGTTGTTACTGCAATAAATTACAAAGCAATCTTATGTCACCTCAATACCCATTCTAAGAGGATTAGAATGAAAACAAGAAACTTTTAAGAACATCCTAGAAACTTCCAATATGCCTGCATATATCACCCCATGATGGATTTCAAAGCAGAGTTTTCTGGGAACGGGACCTTTCTTCCTTGACAAACACCCAAATTTTCCCTTTTATAGATCTTCCAGGATCTGAGAAGTCCAAATGTAATCTCCATTAAAATGCTTTCTTCACAATAAGGAAACCAGGAAGACATGGAAAATAAAAAGCATCTTCCACCTCAATATCTCCCTTGGTCTGTGTCAGTTGGCAGGGCTTGGGAATATGTCAGTTTCGTTTTTAATGTTTTACTTGTACACCACCCAGAGTTTCTTTGGGTGGGAGATGGGTGGTTCCTAATTAGGTAGGCAGGCAGGTAGATGTATGTGTGTGTGTGTGATAGAGACAGAGATAATCAACTTGAAAATGTAAGTATGGCTTTTCTTCTGATTTATCAGCTGAATTCATGGAAGAGTCGGAGTTGTCAGGTGTTTAAGCCATTGGTCTAGGACTGGGGACAATCAGATTTACATCTATTTATGGTTTTGGTCCAGTCACTTTTATCTCAGCTCAACCCATGCCACAGAGTTGTTGTGCTGTGAATAAAATTAAAGGATATCCCCATTTAAGCCACTTCTTGGATGAAAGGCAAGATACAAATCTGCTAAATAATTAATGGATTCAAAAGGGCTAGTATGAACATGTTACAAAACATAGGGTCTGGGAAAGCAGTTATAGCCCCATCTTTTATCTGAATTTGAAGCTTTGACTTGTTTATACAAATCCCTGACAGAGCTGGATTATTTTTCAGATCCATAAAATATGAATGCTTGGGAAACTAATTGAGCTAAACCTTCACTGTGTTCTGCCGGGTGATAATATTTGAATTCTCATACAAGTAGGACTCAAACACACCACCTTTAACCTTTCTTGCATTCAGGTCAATGAGAATGTAAGATGAGTTGCACTAGAATATTTTCAACTGGGAGGTCACATTTAAAAAAAATATTATTAGAAAGTGAGAAGTAGAAAATGTTAACAGCTTCTTTCAAATTATTTTTGTATCAATTAAGGCACAACTTTTACATGAGATGAAGGGTTTAACTGCAGTTTGGAAAAGGCCAATATCGTCCTCATTTAGTTCTTATTCTCAGGGAGTCACTTTTCAGGTGAGTTCGTCCCATTATCTTCAGATGATTAGTAGCCACTTCCGTTGTTATAGCTTAAGTATCAAATGATGACACTAAGGTTATACACAATCCTGTCTTGGATGTGCCTGGAATGACAAATTCTCTCTCTGCTTTAATTAAAGTATAGGAGGAGGAGATGTGTCAGAAAGAGGAATTTTAACAGAAAAGCTTTTCTTTTTTTTTAAAGCAGCATGCCAATTATCGAGCAGGCATAGCTATGCTAAAAAAGACTTGAGGTGATAAGATCATTTCTCAGCTAAGCAAAATTGATGTCTGCAAAAGAGGAATGTGTTAGAAAAGGCAATTTCCCCTTTAGGGTGCAAAAATAATGTGTTCTTAAGTTAATGCTGGGTTTAATTACAAGTGTTTATTACTGCCCTACTCATTCCAATGTAAAGGTTTAGGGATAAGCAGAACTTCGTATTCAAGGGCAAAAAGATGCATTGACATGTTGTGACATTCATCGGCAACTCCTTAACTCAAACACATCTCTTTTCAGCTTCAGGTAGCAGCTACGTCATCCCCAGCAGTACTGTTGTAATTTTATTGAAGCTACAAATTGCTACATTCTGCACCAACCCCAGGAGGCAAACTTCCACATTTTGTACCAACTATGGTTTCCAGATAGTAGTCTTCAAAGGCAATTCCTAGCAGTGCACTGCAAAATCCAATATAAAGATGGGGCATGAGTAACGGTGGCTAGGGCTCTCAGTTCCAGAAAGGAACACACTTGGTGGATCAGATGACTCTGAGCCAAGATACTTCTGGGTCACGTCCTCCATTTGCTGTTCAGGGAACAGCTATGAATTCGGAAGTTGCAGACCTGCTCCTTTGGGAGAAAGTGATCTCATTCAGAGCCAGCATCAGAAGTAATATAGCACCAGATTATTTCTAAATAAACACCATCTTCATTTTAGCAACATTTCATCTTGTGAGCAGTGGGGTCACTACTCCCTTCCTATGCAGTTAATAGGGGTCAGTGGGGTCAGTACTCCCTTCCTATGCAGTTTATATATATATATATATAGCCACTTGAAGAGGTGCTCTATTGGTTTGTCTTCAGTTATAACCAGTTTCATATACACCTAACTATATATTTCTGTCTCAGGTCAAACAGAATGTGGAAGATTGGATGGGATGAAATATTGTCCTCTCATATTCCTTATTGTGCTCTTCAGATAAAATCTAAACAAGCCCATTCAATTTTTCATATAGTCTGACTGAAAGTTAAATACATAGGATATCTAAACTAAAGTATTTCCTTTATACAAAACATTTGTTTGTTTGTTTGTTTAGAAAATTTATTGACTACCCATCTTACTTTGGGGTAATTTTGGGCGGCTTGCAGTCATAAAAAATAAAAATTGTATAAAGATAAAAGCATGAATAAAATGCTACACATCGACAAACAAAGTGCCACAGTTAAAAGATGGGCAGGGTGGGAGCAGGATGGGACAGGGGCGGGAGGATCTGTTGTTAATCAATCAAGTACCTCCACTATAATTTTCCCACATTGGAGTCCCAAGCCAACTGGCAGAACCAAGTCTTTAGGCTTTTACAGAAAATTGGGAGGGTTGACACCAATCTCACTCCAGAGGGCAAGATGTTCCAGAGGGCAGTTGGGAGGGCAGAGAAGGCCCTTAACCTGAATCTCACCAGCCTGAATATTCAGCATGATGAGGCCTGCTGGTTGCCTCCTCTACTGGCATGGGTGGGATGGGCCAGTCCCTGTGGGATGAGATGGTCCCCCAAATAGCCTGGACCCCTGCCATGAAGGACTTGAATTGCACCTGGAAGAAAATGGGCAGCCAATACAATTTGCGGAGCAGTGGTGTTACATGGGCCATCCTTGGTAAACATATTCATTTCATTTTATTGGTAAAACTTCATGCTATATATGGGACATTTTGAAGTAAGCATTTAAAAAGGTATGAGCATAATTTTTCTAGATATTTCCTCTTTGTCAAAATATTATTTTTATTTCTAGTTGTGTTGCACTATAGTGTGGCAGAGCTCAGTAACAAAAAAGTTAATGTATATCAAATAAAAGAACAATAGCACATTATACTTGTTCTGTCCTGTGCCTGCAAAAGCAGGCTCAGGACGTTGCATTAGTCCCGGGCATTCCAAAAGCTGCCCGGGACCAGACAGAGTGGCATCAGCCTTGTGCACATGCACAAGGCAAGAAAATGCTAAGTTCTTATTGGTTGACACTGTCCAGGCTTCTGGCCATATAAAAAGGCCTGTGTGCCTTTGTGTTTTTGCTTGGTTGTTGTAGAAGGAGAATAAAGTGTTTGTTGTTCATCACTATGCGTCTTCATCATTCGCACGCGAACAAAGGACTTAACAATACTTATATTGTATACTGCCCCATATACAGCATTTACAGTACAGCAATTTACAATTTCAGCACATTGCCCCCAACAACCTGGGTCCTCCTCATTTTATTGATCTTGGAAGGTTATTTGGTGAAAAGAATTTAATTATGTGAGTAGTCTAATGGTTTCAAAAGCTTCCATGTTTTTGTGTTTTGTTTTGTTTTTTAATATAAAAACCTAGCTTCTCATCAAAAGCATAATCCACAAAGAAAGAAGTTTTCTTGTTGCTATGTCCTCTATTATAAAATCTTTACTAGGTGTAATAATAATATAAAATTAATTACCTGACAATTGCTTTTTGTGAGTTAGCTATAGCAGATTTTTCAAACAAACAAATGAAGAAGAGGATTTTCCTAAATGAGAATAGATAATTGGCAGCTGTACTTGGCAACTATCAGTAACATCTTCTCTTCCCTAGCAAAGCAATGGCCCTGTAGTGTAGAATGAAAGATAAAGCTTCTGAAAGTAGTTAACCTGATGTGAACACATGTAATGAGATGGATTTAAAAGTATATACTACTTTCATGATTTCCTATGCTTGAATTCAAGGCACACAAAGCTCTATACAGCTTAGGGTCTGGATAACTCAGAAACTGCTTTCTCCAATTTAATCTGCTCATCAAATTGTTTTAGTAGACAGCATGCTCATAGTATCATAGAGCTGGAAAGAACCTTGGACTTTTGTAGTCCAAACCCTGTCCAAGTTTTATTGCATCCCAGACAAATGGCTATTCAATCTTTTATTGAAAACCTCCAACAATGGAGCACCTAGGAGCAACTCCAGGAGGTAAGCTGTTCCATTAATTAATTGTTCTTACAGGAAGGAAGTTTCTTTGTTTAACAATTTTCTACCTATTGCTTCCTGTCCGGCCTTCAGGTACTGTGGAGAATAGGTTGACCCCTCTCCTTAACTGTGACAGCCCCTCAAGTGCCAGAAGCCACCTATCATATCACTCCAATCCTTCTTTTCTCTTTATTAGGCTTCACACCTAGTTTCCTTAATTGTTCATCAAACTGTTTAACCTCTAGACCCTTATCATCAATGTTGCTATTCTCTGTAATCTTTCTAGGGCTGCATCATCTTTTTTTGTATTGTAGTGACTAGAACTGGGCACATTATTCCAAATGTGGCCTCACATAGAATTGTACTATCAATTCTTGTGCTCTTGAAGCTATCACTCTGTTGATGCAGCCTAGGACTGTGTTGGCTTTTTTGGCAGCTGCAGCACACTGCTGGCTCAGATACTACCGCTGAGCCAGGTACCACATATTCTATACCTGTTCATTTAGTTATTTTTCCCTGCCTAAATGCAGGACCACTGAACTCCACCTTGTTGAACAGGGACCAATGCTCAAGTCTGTCCAGATCCTTCTGAATCTTTAGTCTATCTTTCAAAGTATTGACAATTTTCCCCACATTGGTATCATCTGCAAATTTGATGGGTTTCTCCTCTATCCCTTCATCTATATCATTTATGAAGATGTTGAAGAGCACTGGGATGAAGACAAAACCTTGAGGTACCCCACTGCATGTATGTGCAGAAGGTTCCAAATCTAAAGGAATGTAACTCCATGCTTAAACCTCAGAGACTGTCTTACCTTTAGACAGTCTCTCTTTCTGTAGATATTTAGACTGCACCATCACTCTTATATTTTCAAACAACCATAAAAACCTGGCTCCCCAGAGACCATGATGTGCTTCTTAATGTTTAGGTAGAAAGATAAACAAATGGAGCTATCAGAGTATGCATACAAATGCATGCACATATTCACATATCTCATTATTTGAGACTGTTAGAAAATTTATCTTGGAGAGGTAATTGTGTTTCTGTGTTGCAGCAAGCAAAGAATCCTGTTTCAAATTTAAAACTTAATAGGTATATAACAATATAAACTTCAGTAAGCTTCAATTTGCTTCATGATATTTATATAGAAAACAACAATTTAGAAGACAATTTTCCCGGTTCGGACAGTAATTGTTAGATTTGCTCAATAGCATGTGTTATGTAGCTCATTCATAAAACTATATAGATAAAGCAGAAATATGAAGGAAAAATTACTCAGGCAGAAGTAGGATCTATATAGATGAGGAAGAAGGCCAAGAAAAGGGCTGAGCTTTTGACAAAGACAACCACCTTCATGTTTGGAGATGTAAGTTGAGAAAGCTTCATGCTGAGATTGTGCAATGCTTTTGATTAAATCTCTGAAAGATGTTTCAGATTTGTGTAAGAGCACAAATGTAGCACCTGCCTCCAACCTTTTAAGGCAGTGTGTGATCCCTGAGAAATGTATAAAAGTTGTAAAGGGTTGCAGACAATGTTATAGTTGTCCTCTTGCACATTCAGAGGCTGTATTGTAAAGTATTGCATAGCCCTCCTTCATATTGACAACACATACATATATCCATGTATAGATACTAATCCATACTCTATTTTCTGCCCCAGTGGAGAAAGGTTCTTTTAATTTTATCCTCCCAAATAACTATGGTACACTTTTTAATCTTTGGTTAAAACTAATGTTGTTCTATCAGCTTGGGATTAGCTTGGAGGACTACCTCATGCTTATAGCCACTAATCTGTCTTATATGGACATTACATTTGACCTGGGTCATATTTTAATCACTTTGTATTTAATTTAACACTTTTAGGTAGCTCTTCCTTTATTTTTTTTACTCACCACATAATTTTTCAGACTTGTTGCTTGGGAGACCTTGTTTAACTTTAAAATAACTATAAATCCAAAAGTATTTAGAAAGCAAGGTTAGAATGACACAATGTCCGTAAGTCTCCATTATTGTTGAGGGCTTGAGGGCTTCCATCATTTCCTGGAGCTCAGACCTGCTGGTCAACTGCTATCCTACAGTCTCTTCATTAGAAGCAGCCATCTGCTTCATAATAATACTTCTGCTTTTTAGTTTTTAAAGTATACAAATCTTTACCTGAGGGTTTTTATTTTAAAGCTTTATATGATTAACTTTAAAAATCCTCCTGATTGTACTCACCATGCTTCAGCTTAATATATTGTCCAATGCTTAGAAGGTACATGTTAGCAATTCATTAATTGGATAATTAAACTAAAATGTCTTCTATCAATAGTTTTCTTTTACAAAAATTAACATTCCTTTTTTGTAGATTGAAGGAAGGATAAAAGGATCATCTGAGCAGCAGTTTTTGAATTTCCTTCATAGCAACCTAGCCATAGGAGAAATCTCTATATTCAAAGATAATATATTTTTGAATGCAAGTTGCTAGAAATAATCCGTAAATTGTCTACAGTATGTCCAACCTGTAAAAAATTCCCCCAACAATCTGGGTCCTCATTTTACCAACTTCAGAAGGATGGAAGGCTGACTCCATCCTGAGCTGATCAGAATCAAACTGCTGCCAGTCAGCAAAATTAGCCTGCAATACCGCATTCTAACCTCTGCAACACCATGGCGCATGGTGATCTTCACAAGTTATGACTATGATGGGCAGACTCCATCATAGTCATAACTCAGTGTGGAGAAAAACAATGTTTTACATTTAGGCAGGAAAAAAAATCAAAGATACAAGTATAGGTTGGGCAAGATCTGGCTTAAAAACAGTAACTGTGAGAGGGACCTTCGAGTGCTAGTGGACAATCACTTAACCATGAGCCAGCAGTGTGCAGCAGCAGCCAAAAAAGCTAATACAATCCTGGGTTGTATAAACAGAGGCATAGAATAAGATCACATGAGATATTAGTACCACTTTATAAAACTTTAGTAAGACCACACCTGGAATACTGCAGCCAATTTTGGTCACTATATCACAAAAAAGATGTTGAGAGTTTGGAAAAAATTCACAGAAGAGCAACTAAGATGATCAAAGGCCTGGAGACTAAAACATACAAAGAACAGACTTCCAGTTCATCACACAGCCACCATGGATGGTTGGGAGACTTGCTCTCTCTCCCCCGTTCAGTTTCGCATTGCTGGGGGGCCCTGAAAAGGACCAAAAGTCACCCCGAAGAGGCGACCAGCAAGAAGGGGCTTTCGCTGGATCCCGGGAGAATAGCAACTTTCCCGTCAGACCAGGTGATTCCTCCAAACCGGTGGACGAAAGGACCGGCCATAGAAATATGGCTCGTCCCTAGGCTGCAAACAGCCAAAGTCACACTACCATCTGGCAACTTCAAAGCAGTGTGGACAGGACTGGGTGAGGTTTGCCTCTCTTACATCCTAACTACTTAATTACCTCCATAAGCTGCTAAAGTACTTTTCCCCCTGTGGTGAGGGAAGGGGGATTCTAGCCCTCCCTCCAGAAACAGCAGCTATCAACCACTTGGGAATTTAAAACATTGGAAAAATACTGAGGTCTTAATTGGAATCCTATTTCCTAAAATTGGTGGATTATAAGATTTGATACTTTCTGCTCTCTCTATATATATTTCTTCCTTGATTTTTATTCAAATTACTATTGAAGATTTGGGGTTCCCCCCTTAAAATAGAGCGGAAAAAACCCTAAAAAGATCTAATTAACTCTAAGATGTAACCTGTTATTCTCTAAGAGACTTGTTGACAGCTTTGAAAATAGATAAGATACAAAATAACCTTGAAACACCATCTGCAAAATTCAGCTCAGCTCCCCATTTGGTGGACTTTCTGACTGTCAGTTTCTTTTTCTTGAGTTTAATATATTATAATGGAAGGAGAACAGGAAAGGATTACTTCTACAGAGGAAGTACAGGAACAAATTATTTTTATGTTAAAAGCGATGATCCAAACTCTACATATGCAAGCTCTGGATATACAAACTCAAACTAGGACTTCAATCAAAGAATTATCTATACAAAATTCTATAGAGAAAGTGAATCAACCAAATGTTATGACAGAAGACTTAGAAACTCAACAAATACAGACAATAGAAAATACAAAAAAGAAATTGATAATAGAGAACAAGGAAAGGACATTTCTTATAAACCAGAAGGAATTTGAAGATCAACAAGAAAAACAGATGAAAGAGAAAATAAATACTTTGGGACAACTGCATCGAACTGGAAAAATAAAGAGACTACCAGCTAATCCTCTTAAGAAAACATCAACTGGATGTTCTTATCAACATCAAACAATAGCCACAACAATACAAGGTGATTTTTTTTGATGATTTAAAGGCAAAAATACAAAAAATGACTTGGTAGAGGAAAAAAGCTAGAATAAGATTGAAAAAGATTGGGGTTCTGATCTATATATGAGATCTAAAATAGAATATATCTAAATAGATAGAATATGTATTTTGAACATATATTGTAACAATTTGAGATAAAGAAAATTTTGGGTCATATAAAATCTAGAAATATGTTGAAATAAGAATATCATATTGTCATTAGATGGGTAAGATAGATGGTAGAATTTATATATAAGGTGTGTATTTAAAATATTAGAATGTATGAGCAAATTGGGATAAAGCAATTGTGTTTAATTAAAAATTTGAAAAAATTAAATATTAAATGTAATCTGAATGTCTACAAATAATTAAGATTTGAATTTAAGATATTGTTATGAGTTGAGACAAAGGTTAAGTAAAACTTAAAAGTATAAGTACTAATAATTAAATTTATATATGGGTTTGTGGTATAAATGTTGGTGGTTTATTTTTATTTTTTTTCTCTTTCTGGAAAGGAAGGAAGTAGAAGGAAGAAAAGAAAAAAAATATTAGCTCCAAATGTGAGATAGGAGACTTAGAAATTGGGATCATTTAAAACCTGGAAATGCTAAAGATTAAATGTTAAACTTAAAGATCAATGGGAAATTAAAGTTAAGAAAAACTTACTAGGTTATTGTCTAAAAGGTGGAATGTCAAATTAATTAAGATATGTATAGACTGAAGATTATTGATGAATACTAGAAAGGTATTTTTTGTTTGATTAATAGAATAAGAACTGTATTGGTTTGAACATGACAGTATATATCATGGGGGAAAGAGAGGGAATTAGTTTGTTGTAATAATTTGAGATTCGTACTGATGATAGTCAAATGTAACGGAATTACTGTGCTCAGCCGTCACGCTACTTTTCAAATATGTAAATGTAATATTGTAAAATCAATAAAAAAACTTGAAACTGAAAAAATAAAACATACAAAGAACAGCTGTAGGACTTGGGTTTGGCTACTCTAAAGAAAAGAAGAAATAGGGGAAACATGATAGCAGTATTCCAGTATTTGAGGGGCTGCCAGAAAGAAGAGGGGGTCATGTTATTCACCAAAAGCACCAGAGGGCAGGATAAGAAACAATGGTTGGAAACTGATCAAAGAGAGAAACAACCTGGAATTAAGGAGAAACTTCCTGGCAGTGATGACAATTAGCTAGTGGCAAAGCTTGCCCCCAGAAATTGTGGGTGCATTTTTAAAAAGAGGCTAGACAGTCACTTGTCTGAGATGGTATAGGTTCTCCTGCTTGAGCAGGGGGCTGGACTAAAAGACCTCCAAGGTCCCTTCCATCTCTATTCTATTCTATTCCATTCCATTCCATTCCATTCCATTCCATTCTATTCTATTCTATTCTATTCTATTCTATTCTATTCTATTCTATTCTATTCTATTCTATTCTATTCTATTCTATTCTATTCTATTCTATTCTATTCTATTCTATTCCTATCTGTAAAGTACCAGTAAATGCAGGCTGGTTGCCAAGCACAAAATATGTGATCATGTGACCATGGAGGCTGTGCTTGGATGTTGGAACTTTGAATTTGGATTGTTAGTACCTTTTTGGGGTTAAGCAAGGATTCCCTGTATATGTGTGAAAAATTGGTAATCTAGAAATTTTATTTGACATAACAAGTACATGATATGCCATGTGATGACTATGACATGATGACCCAAGTTATCACCTAAAAATTGTCTTGTTGATACTTAACCTGCCCTTCTAGATTAAATATAGGGCCAATGGATGCCACATCAATAAATGAGAAAATATCAGCCATCCACATCTTGATTGTGAATCATTCTGTGACGCATCATAGAGAACTGACTGGATCTGTTAAAGAGAAGTGAGACAAATTAAATAGAAATTGTATATGTGCTTTTATTCTTTATAGCCTATATATTTCTCATCAAATATATGATGTGATTTTCTTAATATGTGTTGTTTCACTTCTTTTAACATTGTATACTACATTATTTTGACATCTTACCAAATTGCTTCTCACAGGATTGCAACATGCTCAAGCATACTGATTAACAATATTCTTCTCACCACTTCTACTATAATCAAATTCAAAATCAACTTATTAAAATAACAAGTAAAGATTTGGAATCTTTGCCATCTATGCAATAATTCTTCATTTCAAATAATGTGTTTGAAGTGTTTTTCCCCCTAAGGATTATACCACTATCTCTTTATTTGTTATCTCCTACAAGTTCTAAAACAGTTCTTCTTGTACAGTTGAGTATGTTAAGTGTGTGCCCATGTTTGATATGTCTTTGATAAATGTTCTATGTAAGAATTATGTGACCTTTCAGTCTTTGCTTTTGGCCCTTCTGGGTTCAAGAGATCAGTAACTCACTGTAACCTCTAGATTGGAAATAGTAAAACAATTATTGGAATTTCTTGGGTGAATTTTCTACTACAAGGCCTGAATGTTATTCTTTTTGGCTCACAAAATTAGAGTCTATCAAGGTATTACCATGGTTTCATACACTTCTGATCATAAATACATTTACATCATTCATGATAAAGGTCTTAATATATCTTCTGCTGCTTGTAGAGAAAAAAGATTCTTCTAACACAGTTCAATTTGTCCTGTAGTTCTCCCAAATTGTAAATGGACTTCTGATTCTTGGGAGGAGAAAAAAATGACAAAATAGTGAGCTGAAACCTCAATTTTATTTATTGATGCTTCATTTTATAATTATAAATCTTTTTAAAGAACATTTTGGCATCCTGCTGCTGTGGAAGTTTAGAGATTATCTTTAAATTGCTTTAAATTCAAAGTATTAGTCAATTGCATAACTTTCATCAAAATGTCAGTGCTCAAAGAGTAGAGGATTTTTAAAAACTTGTCTTTCACAATATGTTAAAAAAAGTGTATTACTTGTTAAATTTAATTTAAGTCCAGTTAACAGCCTTCATGCTGGAATTCCATAAATAGGGAAATCAGCAATTCACAATAGGACACCAGTTAATATTCATTTACAGTTCAAATAACAAATAGAATTGTCCTTCACTAAGCTTTAAAGCAAAAAAAGAAAATCTTCACATTATCCTATTGTTAAGCCCAGCGCTCACCGAGATAGATTCTTCCATATGACTCCTTTGTTGTATTTCAAGCTCTAATAAATGGGTGGTGATGCTAGGAATACAAAGTGAGTGGTTATCTTATTAAGTAAAACTCTCAAGCTGCTTTTTTGTTTTGCCAGAACTAAAGAAACAAATGTAAGCATCCAATGCTTAGTAAAAGCAATTCTCTGTAATGCTTAATATTTTAATGGAGGTGAAGGAAGGTGGACAATGAAAGAGTCAAGTAGCAGTTAAAATATTAAGAATTGTAGCAAGTAGGAGCATACAAAAACTTAGCCCATAATCAGAATTACTTATGGAAGATAATGGTATAGACATTGACTAATCATACAAATTATATATAACGTCAGAGTGGAAGTAGAGACAGGAGGCCTCTGAATAGCAATAGCAAGAACTACACAGAGATTTCCATGATCTACCAATGACAAACAGGATGCTGAATTCAATCAGGGGTGAGGAACAACCCACTACTAAGAGAGGGGGTATACTTGAGGTAGTGGTAGTGATACCACCTTATTGATTTATATTTTTTTCTGGGAGCTCAACATAAAACTCTCTCTTCATTTCAAGTCCATGCTAACCTTGTACAGTATATTGACCAAACATGAAAAGATACTAATATAACTACACTTCATCTTTCAGATAAATGTCATAACATCACATCATGAGTAAACATTAATTAAGTTGGACCAGAATGTGACACCAAGGACACTGATGAGCTGTCTTGGCATGATTATGTGCTATCCTTGTCTTATGAACCTGATTGGTTGCTACTTTGTTTCTGGATAAAATTCAAGGTGCTGATTATGAACTATAAAGCTCAATCTGGCATAGGATTTGGCTAGTTGACAGAGTGTCCAATCTCTGGCTGGCTGGCAAATTTGATCCAACAGGATTGGTAGACTATGGGTTCTTTTGATTTAGCATTGCCATCTACCAGGACAATGAAACCATGCTTTCTCTGGTGGTGGAGTTGCCATCTGGAATGACTTCCTCTGAAATCCAGGTGGCTCCCACCTTGATGGCATTCTGTAGGGTCTTAAAGACCTGGATCATCTTCCAGGCTATGTGCTAGGCTAGTTGCATCCCCTTATGGCAAGGAGGTAAAGGAGTTTATTCTGCTAGTCATTGCCAGCTCTAGGGTGCAATGCTCATATCCCTTTCAAGGCCAGTGAGCCAGCATTGTCTGAAGATATTTCTAGGGTCATGTGGCCAGCATGATATCACAAAGCACAATTATCTTCCCACCAAAATAATACCTGTTTATCTACTTACATTTGCATGCTTTTGAACTGCTAAGTTGGTAGGACCTAGGATGAGGATGGGGGCTCACCCCATCGCATGGCACTTAGGTCTCAAACCTGGGCTGCCAGCTTTCCAGCTGACAAGCCTAGCATCTTAATTGATGACCAATCATGCAGCCCCCTGTTGGGTGTATTATATATATGTTGTTGTTGCTGGCCAGATTCACCAGCTTGTTAGCATTAAATATTTTCCTATTTATTAGTTTGTTTTTATGTTATGAGCTATTCAGAGTCAGTTTGGATTTGGCCAAAGACTAAATCAAATAGCAATCAAACAAATAAATAACTTTTTCACTGGACTACTCAACTACTTGGCAAGATGATTTGTCTAGCTAGTACCTCCATCTGACAATGAAGAAAAGAGTGTACTGTACTGTCTTCATAGAGAAGACAAACTGTGCAGATGTTGGGAAGCAATTACCTATCATGACAAAAACAGCATGTTCCATCACTTAAGAAATTTTTTACACCCCATTAATTTCTATTATGTTGAATAAGAGGAAGATAAATTTGCTCATTCAGTTATAAAACATAGCCCATATATTCACAGCATTCCACAAATTATGTCATAAAATATAAGAGGCTCTTAAATTCAATGCATGTTAAGTTTCAGCTTCTTTGCTATTATCTATTGAGATTTTCATATTTTTGTAAAGTTATCCTCAATCACTGAAAGTTCTATAGATTTTAATGATAGCCTACACAGCTCAGATACAGTTTAAATTTCATATGGAAATAAGCCTTTCAATATTTTTATGACAATGTTGTGCTAGAAATATAAATGAGATCATTATAAATAGCTCCTCTTGTTTGTAGATATAGCTGAAACCTGGTGAAGGGCAACAAACGAAGATTTTGGGAATTATTACCATAAGGAGGGTAGTTTGTGTTACATATAATAGTGATAACTAAATGATAATAATATAGGTGAATGAAAAAAATACATAATCACAGAGTAAGTAATTGAGTTTACCGAGAAAATCAACTGATCTGTCTAAGCAGTATGTGTCAATTATTCAAAGGAAAAAGTGACAGAGCAATAATCACACAAATGCTCAGAAGACCTAATGAGTAGGTTGTAATTTGTCTCTCATCAGTAAATATTGAATTGCAGCCTCACTTGGCGAGTAACAGAGCTATGCAACTTGAGTCCCTTGTGCCCATGTGGTCCATTGACTGATGTATGTGTATGGCCTTGTAGTGCCCCTCATCCACAATTACCAGTCATCAGTAACATTGTGTCTCACCACTGTGAGGGAAAGAGATATTTGAACACTTATAAAAACAACCATTTAAAATCAATTCCTGGTTGTTTAATGGACAGGGGTATTTTCCTAGGAGTAATATGGAAGTGATTTATCATCGCTGTGTTCCAGCAATGTTTCTTGTTTCCCAGTCAAGCATATAGGATATTCTGATGATCTCCTACCCAGGTAATAACCAGCTCCCATCCTGAATAGTTTTGGGGGCTTCATCCACATATTGTCACACATCTGGAAGAAAGCTGGTAAATAGACTTGTTCAAATGAACCTTCCCCAAGCTTTTTTTACCTACAAGCTCATGCCAAAAACAAAAACAGAAAACCCCTGTGGAAGATATGGACCTCACCACTTCCTGATGCAGCCTTTAACCTTCCCAAAATATTAGTGTGGCTTCAGGAAGATTTTCTATCTCTGACATTATGTTCTTATCTATGGAAGATTTCTCGACTGACATGTTAAATTGGCATCTCAGGGATCAACATAGGTTTAATGTGCCTAAGGAGAAAATACGATTTATATGTATTGACAAACTACTCACTGATTGAATAAACTGGGAGGTCTAAGCATGGAAGATTATCTGAAGAAATGAGAGAGAGAGAGAGAGAGAGAGAGAGAGAGAGAGAGAGAGAGAGAGAGAGAGAGAGAGAGAGAGAGAGAGAGAGAGAGAGAGAGAGAGAGAGAGAGAAGAAAAAAATGCAGAAAGTATAGTGAACCTTCTGTTGGGAATATTATACTACAGATTCCTTCATTGGATTGAGATCAGACTAGATATGGTTCCTTCCAACCCCTGTATCATAATTAATATCCTATAGTATGATATGATTCTATAAGTCAACATATCTACATGTTATTTACTTATTTTCAAATGAAAACAAATAGTTATCCAAATTGTATTATTCAAAAGTATATTCATCACAGATTTTAGATTCTTATAAAATGTAATATTTTTAATGTCCAAATCAGATCTGAGATAAAACTAAATTAGAAAAACTCTTTGGAACTGTTTTTAAACCCTTAATAATAGCTTTATTTTGGGCTTCATGTCTAAGAAAAAAGGGGACTTAGAATGGAGGAATTGGCAATATTTCAAGTCCTTGCCCAACTGGGATATTTTGGGGTATTTTCCCCCCTGAAATTTATTTCTCTACAACAGGGGTGTCAAACTCAATTTCATTGAGGGCCACATCAGCATTGCGGTTGCCCTCGGGGGTGGGGGGGTGGCCAGGGTGGGTGTGGCCTACTGGGTGGGTGTGGATGGAGTGGGTGTGGATGGAGTGGGTGTGGCCTATTGGGTGGGCATGCCCAGCTCTACATCATTCACATTAAAGGTGCCTGTGGGGGCCTGGGCAGGAGTAGGACAGATTTGAGGGTCTCTGGCAGAAGAGAGTGGGACTGGGGCAAGTGCCAAGGCATGGTCCATTGGAGGAGCCTCACTGCCTGCTAAAACCCCTCCGCCGGAGCCCATCAAGCCGGATAAGTGAAGTAGGTGAGGGCCATTTGCTGCCCACTTCCAGGCGATGGTGCATTTCTTCAATCCTCACAAAGGGTGACACCTCCCCAGCATTCACCCAGGGGGTGGGACCGACACGGCAGGTTCTTCTCTGTTTCCAGACGGCCTTGTTGGAGCTAACACTGAATGTGTTTCAGCATGGATGTCCACCACAAAATCGTACATTGGCTTCCGGCCGGCCTGGGCCAGGGCCAAGACTGTGGGGGCCATTCCTTCACTGTTTCCTGGATGGCTTCACGAGCCACATGAAACCACTTCGCGGACCGCATCTGGCCCTTGGGCCTTGTGTTTGACATGTCTGCTCTACAATCCTTGGCAAGACCAATCTAGTTTCAAGCTTAGTTTTTACTTCGTCATCTTCAAAGTTTATTCCAATTTGGTTCATTTTTGGAAAATGTTCCATATATCACTAGAATAGACAGAATTCTGAACCCCTTTGCACAATTTTTTTGTCACATCAGAGAGTTGGAAATACTTCTTAAAAATACCTTCACTTTTAGATGTCAATAAATGAGTGTATCCTCATTTTAAAACTATTTTTTGTTTGTTTTCCAGTTTATCTTCCCACTCCCAGCTCCAAATTTGATTCAGTTCTGTTCAGTTTTCAGAAATGGACATACAGAGTTGTAAAATACATTGCATATTTTTTTCTTTTTTGTTAATTAGGCCATAACATAGAATAAACATGTTTATTCTACTTTC
Source organism: Bothrops alternatus (assembly GCA_034064705.1). NCBI lineage: Eukaryota > Metazoa > Chordata > Lepidosauria > Squamata > Viperidae > Bothrops > Bothrops alternatus. Next base: position 11,099,220 of record JARGCV010000077.1, read on the forward strand.
CAACTTTCTGTTCTGGTGACCACTGAAGGCAGGTAACAAAACAGAAAATTAGAAATGCAAATTAGAATTAAATATAAACTCAGTGCTGGAATCATCTGCAGTTCAAAGCATTTTGCTAAGGTTTAAAAGAGTGAGGGTGGGGGTGGGACACAAATGCAACTTTCTAGGAAATGCCTGTCACAGCTAAAGTGCCGTAAAGAAGATCCTCTTCTCCATGCTGCAAGAAGCAGCCTCTAATTCTGGGGGTTTCTTAAGAGAGTCTCTCTTGCCACTCTTAACAATCCAATGAATTCATATATGAAATGCAGTCCTTCAGTTTGTCTTAACTCATTTAGGTCAATTCCAAAACCTTTTACCTAGTAAGCAGTTGGGAACTGATTGTCAGCTTCTGAAATGAACCTGGCTGAAGCCATCTTTATCATTCTAAGATGCCACATAGATTGAGGGGAGAAGGGGGAGGAAGGAAAACTAAAGTATTGCTAGACAAAACACAAAGCAGTCCTGAGGGAACCAAGATCATTCCTGCAGGAGCTGGAAGGAAGAACAAAGACAAATCTTTCATTGGATCATATGATCTATAGCATATTAGAAGTTACATTGAATCTCTAGGAAAATTTCAGAGTTGGATTCACTTTTGACCATGCCAATATTATGTATCCAATAAACATGTGCTTTGAGGAAACTCCAAGCCTCGGAGTTCTCATTTATTTGGTTTCATTAGTCAGAACTATGACATTGATATTGATCTTCCAAAATAGGTTTCAAATGATCCTTGAACTGTACAACAGACAGCAGTCTGATGGCTACATTTTTCATAAATTAAAACTTCTGAATATCATTTCTATGTAAAGATGTAAAGAAGTTACCCAGTCAGTAAAGTATACTTGTGAATATATGACTCTGTATATCAGAAATAACGTTCCTCTGGGTTGCAGTCTTCAATCTAACACTTAATTATTAAATTATGTTGAAAGATAAAACATAATTTACATAAAACATAATAAGGATGAGGGGTGACATGATAGCAGTGTTCCAATATCTCAGGGGCTGCCACAAAGAAGAGGGAGTCAAGCTATTCTCCAAAGCACCTGAAGACAGTACAAGAAGCAACGAATGGAAACTAACCAAAGAGAGAAGCATCCTATATCATTGTGTATATAATCCAGGTTTTACACCTTCATTCAGTTTTATGTATTGTACAGTACAAGAAAGCCTTGGTGTGTTATGGCTTTGTTGAAAAGTTGGAAAGAATTCACAGTTCTTTTCATGGGATAAATGGCCTGTCCCAGCTTACAAACTGACTGGAATGCAATGACAGAAGCTATGCCCAGTTGTGATCCTGGTAAATTGTTTTACCCTTCTCTGCAGCTAAAATGTCAAAAAACAGATTATGCTTCCATATATTCTTCTCTAAGAAATCTAGACAATGTATCATAAATAGCATATGGAGAGATAAGTTATATGCCTATCATTCCCAGTCATTTTAAAAGCTGCCTTCAAAATAATATGTCCTACAATAAATTTCAAGAACAAACTAAAGCTTCTGTTTCCTTGGCCAAGAGCAGAATGTTATACTTGACCAGTACCAGTCAATTTGCCATGTAAAGCAGAGTTACTCCTAGGTTTAAATACTATATTGTTCTTGAATCTTTAATCTCGTTAGATAATTGTTATACGTGTGCACTTCAATTTTTCTTACATGGAAATTTAACTTTTAAATGAACCCTCCTGAGCATCTTGTTTGGACTCCAATTATAAATAGCATACTCATAGGAGAAAAAAAAGCCTTTAAATATTCATGGAATCAAATACCAAAAATGCATATCATATTCATTCCTGAATACAAATCAGCACAGAGCAAATATAAATCTTGATGGTATGCTTCCATTTCTTCATTTGCTGTTTGAGAATAATAGAAGTTGATATGAACTATTTTATCACTTAAATATCTGGTATTGGTTTCATCCTGATCAGTATGGTTATTAATTAAATACCTCGACAGTTTATCAGTAAACAAAAATAGGGAATGTTATTGGTATTTGCAATAATATTTTGGGGCTCCTTAACAAATTGCTATAATATAATTTTACATACGTTGGACCTGAGATCATTTATAATTAAAAACAACAACCAAAAAAAGGGTGAGCTGAGAAATACTTTGAAAAACTCTCATAGGAAGGCAGTTCCATTAGTCCATGAAAGCATAAAGTCTTAAAGATTCAGGAAGCAGATTTTAAGATTAAAAAATTTATTATCAGGCATAGGTTTTTCTGAACTACAGCTCACTGCATCAAATGTATGGAATAGCTTCACTGATATTAACACTTTCTGACTTTTCAAAGGTGATGAATACAAGTTATAAGTAACTTTTGTTATAAGTAACAAAAAAGGTAGATTGTGGAAATCAAAGGATTCAAACAATATGCGCATGAAAACAGGAAAAATAGTCTTGATAGACTTATTTGTATATTAATTTTATCCCTGTGTTTGGGATAAAATACGAACACATGAATTCCTACCCTTACATACTTATTTATGAAATTTATAAACTAAGAGACTCTAGGCAGCATATAAAAACAATAGTGACATTGCCAGTGCAGCATTAATATTAGCCTTGTGGGATCTATTGAACAGTAGCATTATTATTTTTGGTTGCATAGTCAGCCAGATATTTAGACTACTTCTGGCATTTTTATCCACCAATCAGGTCCTTGGGTCTTATTGCCATTGTTATTATTTTAAATTTATTATAGCCACCCACTCCGATAGACTCTACTAGATCACTTAAAGTCAGTTAACCGGCAGCTTTTAAAGGCAATTCAGATGTATAGTTGAATCAACTATCGAGAAATAGAGATATCACTGAAATATGAAATTCCAATAGGTTTCTTCTTCATTTCCTCTGAATCAGGAAATAGAACAAGTCCTAGTGGAATAATTCAATTACAAGCTCCACCTCTTCCCTCTTATCTGTGTGGCCTTATAGACAGTTTGAGTGGAAAGTTAGAGATCTAAAACTTCAAACTAGCAAGAGAGGAAGAATTGCACTCTGTGCTAAAAATATCCATTTCTGTCCATAAAGTCAAATGAATGAATATAGAAATGTTACGGAGAGGATCTGGGTTAAAATAAGTAGAGGAACAAATAAAAGCAATGCAAAATGCTTTTATCCACTATTGTCTACCGAATAAAGAAGATATAATTTCTTCCAAAAGAAATTCCAAACAGGCACAAAGTTATAATAAGGAGAAACTTTATCCTATTATTTATGGCAAGACAACCTCTGCCAAATCACCTTACAGGGAAAATGGGTGTTATAAAAATTGAATACAAACATACATGTATACATACATTCATATATACATAGATTCATACATTATGTTGGATTTTTTCGAAGGCCTTATCTTTGGGACGTTGGGTTCCATAATTACTGTTAGTATAATTATTCCTCCTGTGGGTTCTGTTTTGGACTCTACTACAAGTTTTATCTTAGGAGGGACTAATACAGGCACAGCTATAGTTATTGCGGCAGGATTAACATCTGGCATGCCTGTTTTTATTTTTTATTACTATGTTTTTAAATTGTTTTAATTACTATTTGTTTAAATTTTTAAATAATTCAAGTTGTTTAATACTGTTTTAACTTATTTTTGTTGGATTTTATGAATGATGTGGGGGGGATTGACTGATTGTGGAGTGAATCGGGTTGAATGGATGGTTAGTTTATTGTTTTTAATGTGTTTAGTTTAAAGAGTGGGAGAGATAAATTAATGATATGGATGGAGTTGTGGTTGAGTGGAATGAATGTGATGAGCTGGCTAGCCTGCCTGGCATGGCAGAGGCGGAGGGGAGGGGAGACGCTGGCTCTGGGGTGATAGAGGGCCAAAGTATACCGGTCTTGCTGGGGAGAGGCAGATATGGTGGGAGCCATAGGGTAGGCCATTCCCGGGGAACAAGAGCTCGCTGTCTAAAAGCGATCCCTTGCTCCGACCCTGTGAGTTCAACCCGAAGTACTGGTAATGGGCGAAATCCGGACCCTGGGCTCAGGCTGCTGCTGCTCAATGCCAGGTCGGTTGTAAATAAAGCTCCCCTCATCCATGATCTTCTCCTGGATGAGGAGGCCGACCTCGCATGTGTGACCGAGACCTGGCTGGGCCCAGAGGGAGGAGTTCCTCTCTCTGAGATGTGTCCAGCCGGGTTTCAGGTATGGCACCAGCCACGACCCCAGGGAAGGGGGGGAGGAGTGGCTATTATAGCCAAGAAGACCTTTAGCCTACGCAGGCTCGCTGTTTCTGAGATTGCGGGTTGTGAGTTGCTCCTTGTGAAGTTGGACCTAGGGGTTCAGGTGGGCTTGTTGCTCACGTACCTGCCTCCCAGCTGCGTGTCAATAGCCCTGCCTGCGCTACTTGAGGGGGTTGCTGGGCTGGCGGTTGAGTTCCCCAGGCTTATTGTCTTGGGGGACTTAAATCTTCCATCGCTCGGCGAATCCTCTGGGTTGGCGCAGGAGTTCATGGCCACCATGGCAACCATGAACCTGACTCAGGTAGTTCAGGGTCCGACTCACGAGAGGGGACACACTCCCGACATGGTATTCCTCTCAGAACAGTTGAGCAATGATCTGAATTTAAGGGGCTTAGATATTTTGCCTATGTCATGGTCAGACCATTTTCTGTTGCGGCTTGTTTTCAAGGCTCCAATCCTCCCCCGCAGGGAGGCGGAACCGATTAGGTGGTTCCGCCCCAGACGTCTGATGGATCCAGAGAGTTTTCAGAGGACGCTTGGGGAAATACCGGATTCTCTCATTCACAGTTCGGCAGAGTCCCTGGTTACGGCCTGGAATATGGCTGCGAAGGGGGCTCTTGACCGGATTGCGCCGCTGCGACCTCTCTGTGGTAGCAGACCCAGGAGATCTCCTTGGTTTACTGAGGAACTCAGGGGGATGAAGCGCCAGAAGAGACGCCTAGAGAAGTGATGGAGGAAAAGCAAATCCGTATCTGACCGAACACTTGTAAGATCTTATATCAAGACTTATCAGGTGGCGCTCAAGGCGGCAAGATGCGCGTATCATTCCGCCTTGATTGCATCTGCGGAATCCCACCCAGCCGCCCTGTTCAGGGTAACTCGCTCCCTCCTTAATCAGGGGGGGGGGTTGATGCACCCTTGCAGGGTAGTGCTGAGGACTTTAATAAGTTTTTCGCGGATAAAATCGCCCAGATTCGGATGGACCTTGACTCCAATTGGAATGCAGTATCGGCTGATAATGATTCAGTCGAGATGACAGGGACTCGTCTTGATCCTGTTGTGTGGGAGGAGTTTGACCCGGTGGCACCTGATGAAGTCGACAAGGCCATTGGAGCTGTGAGCTCCGCCACCTGTTTATTGGACCCGTGCCCCTCCTGGCTGGTTTCGGCCAGCAGGGAGGTGACGCGGGGCTGGGTTCAGGAGATTGTCAATGCTTCTTTGAGGGAGGGGTCCTTTCCGGCTCCCTGCAAGGAGGCAATTGTGCGCCCCCTCCTCAAAAAGCCTTCCCTGGACCCAGCTGTTTTAAACAACTACCGTCCTGTCTCCAATCTTCCCTTTATAGGGAAGGTTGTTGAGAAGGTGGTGTCACTCCAGCTCCAACGGTCCTTGGATGAGGCCGATTATCTGGGCCCTCAACAGTCAGGATTCAGGCTCGGCTACTCCACAGAAACTGCTTTGGTCGCGCTGACGGATGATCTCTGGCGGGCCCGGGATAGGGGATTATCCACTATCCTGGTGCTACTTGACCTCTCAGCGGCTTTCGATACCATTGACCATGGTATCCTTCTGCACCGACTGGAGGGGTTGGGGGTTGGAGGCACTGTTTTGCGGTGGTTCACCTCCTACCTCACTGGTCGGTCGCAGTCGGTGTTGGCAGGGGGTCAGAGGTCAACCCCTAGGTTCCTCCCTTGTGGGGTCCCTCAGGGATCGGTCCTCTCCCCTCTGCTGTTTAATATCTACATGAAACCACTGGGCGAGATCATCCGACAACACGGGGTGAGATATCATCAGTATGCTGATGATACCCAGCTTTACATCTCCACCCCGTGTCATTTCAGTGAAGCAGCGGAAGTGATGTGCCGATGTCTGGAGGCTGTTAGGGTTTGGATGGGTGCCAACAGGCTCAAACTCAACCCCGACAAGACGGAGTGGCTATGGGTTCTGCCTCCCAAGGATATTTCAATCTATCCGTCCATTAGCCTGGGGGGGAGCTTTTGACCCCCTCGGAGAAGGTCCGCAACTTGGGCGTCCTCCTCGATCCACAGCTAAATTTGGAACATCATCTTTCGGCTGTGGCGAGGAGGACATTTGCCCAGGTTCGCCTGGTGCACCAGTTGCGGCCCTATTTGGACCGGGAGTCTCTTCTCACAGTCACTCATGCCCTTATCACCTCGAGGTTCGACTACTGCAATGCTCTCTACATGGGGCTACCTTTGAAAAATGTTCGGAGACTTCAGGTAATGCAGAATGCAGCCGCGCGAGCAGTGTTGGGCTTGCCTAGAAATGCCCACATTTCGGCATCACTCCGCGAGCTGCATTGGCTGCCAATTGGTCTCCGAACGCAATTCAAAGTGTTGGTTATGACCTATAAAGCCCTACATGGCATTGGACCAGGTTATTTACGGGACCGTCTGCTGCCCCATGAATCCCAGCGGCCGGTTAGGGCCCACAGAGTGGGCCTTCTCCAGGTCCCGTCAGCCAGACAGTGTCGCCTGGCGGGGCCTAGGGGAAGGGCCTTCTCTGTTGCGGCCCCGGCCCTCTGGAACCAACTTCCCCCGGAGATCCGTGTCGCCCCCACCCTCTTCGCCTTTCGTAGATTGCTTAAAACATACTTTTGCCGGCAGGCCTGGGGCAGCTAACACCTTGCCCCTAGCCAGTGTATGTTTCTGTGTATGTTTGTGGAGTGATTGGTTTCTTTTAGCTTAAGGGTTTTTTATAGATATGTGTTTATTGTAATTTCTATCATGCTGTGAGCCGCCCTGAGTTCTTTGGAATAGGGCGGCATAGAAATTAAATAAATAAATAAATAAATAAATAAATACATAGTTTTTGCAAAAATTCCTGAAATGTCTTGTGGACAACTTTTATGAAAGGCACAAAATGTTAGCTGTCCTTCACTTACAGTAGTATTAATTAGTAGAGAAAACATAGAATAGGAGGGATAATGGAGCAAAGTGATCATTAACTAAGTGCAAAATCATTTGATATAGAAATGGATATTCAGGAAAACTGAATAGCTTCTGGAAGTAAAACCTCGGAGGCACACATGAAAAATGCTAGCTGATAACAAAGAAAAGATAACATTACTGAACTTTTATTTTCATTCAGTTTTACATAACAAGAACAACAAAATGTATTTCACCATAAAATGGTGAAGAATAGAATGAAGAAGCTGCACTGAAGATTGGAAGAAGCTGCACTGAAGATTGGTCATCATGGAAGAGCTCCGTAATTTGAGATTATATCTCCAGGACTGGATATGCATGTACAAATGGATATCTAATAATAAAATTTTTTTTAAAAAATGCTATCCTAGGTGCTGAAGGGATGAGTGGAGGGATGGATGCATCCTTATGTACTATTTATGAGAAATTTACAGCACTAGTAAAGTACCAAATGACTGGAGAACTGTGAATGACTCCATCTTGAAAAGAAGACATTCAAAAGATACAGCAAACTATAGAACAGTCAGTCTGGTATGGATACCTGAAAATCCTAAAAAAAAAAAAAAGATCTTAAGCATCTCAAAAATAATACAATAATTATCAGAATGCTGCATAGATTTGTCAAAAACAAATGTTGCTAATCTAATTATATCTTTTTTGTCACCTAATTTCCTTTGTAGATTATAGGAATGATATAGACACAATATACTTAACACACCTGATAAAGCATTCTCTGTCATGCAGACCAGAAAGTTAATTAAATGTGGCCTGAATAATAGGGCAATTCTATGGATCATACTGAAAATAATCATTCTCAAAGTGTGCTGAACAGTGGTTCCTCATCAAAATGGGCAGAGGTATAAAATGAGAAGAACAGCACTTATCAATGTTTTTTTTAATTAGTGACACAGATAATTGGTGGAAGAAATGTTTATCAGATTTGCCACACAATGACACACAATTAAATGGGATAGTTAATATCTTAAAACAGTGATCCCCAAGGGACTGGTTTCAAAAAAAAAAATGTCTTCTGTAGACTGGGAGGGAAGGGTGGTGGTTTTGCGCACAACCTAGATTCTGCATATGTGCAGATGAAGCTTTGCTCACTTGCCTGCTGCTTGTGCAGCCCCATTCTTAACAGGCCATAGACAGGTACCAGTCCATGGCCCAGGGGTTGGGGACCCCTGTCTTAGAAAACCACACTAAAAATCAAAGTAACTTTTATAAGCTTAAGAAATACATTGACAATAACACAATGAAATGTGGCAATGACAAGTACAAAATTCTTCATTTGGGAAGAAAAAATCAAATGTTCAGACATATATTAATTATTACATTCTTTGCTTGACAGGAAGCAGTCAATAAGTCCCTCAGAATGGAAAATCAGCAGTATCTAAATCAGAAATCATAAAAAGAATGGTATAATAAAAAGCCATCTAAATAAATACTGTTGAAAGAAAAATCTTCATCAGGGTCCAGTCCAAGCCGGGAATAAACAAAATGAAGACTGCTTTAGAAAGAAGGTTGTAGTTTATTGAAGAGCAGAACCACAACACATGAAGCTTGTGAAGCATTGACCACATGTCGCTGGGAGTTGTGGGTTTTTATACTTTCTTGGGCTTTTGTGTTTGGAGTTCCTGTTCCTGTGGCATGAACTTTGACCGGAGGTTCTTTTGAGTGTGTCCTTTTTGGTATTGGTGGGTTAATCCTATTATGTCCTAAAGGTCATGTTTCCTGTCCTTAGAGTTTGGGTGGGGGATGTAGATTTCAGAGGTCTTGTCTTTCTAATCTCATCAGCTCCAAGCTTTCTAGCTTGGAGCTGAAAGGATTATCAAATCTGCATTTCTACAGACCTGGTTTCTGCTTGGGGAAGGGAGACTTAGGAGGGGGGTTCTGCCTTTAAGATCCTTTGAGGAAATATAATATTCTCCTTTTTAATATTCCCCAAAATATTTCTTTCTCAGGGGGGGGGCTGACTTCCCATAATACATTAATAAATTACACTGTTCAAACCCAAACCGGGCTAAGAAGTTGACTTCATAGCAAGCATTAAAAAAATCTGATTGGGTCTCTGTAAAACAACCTCTTTTATGGTCTCAGCAGGATTTAGATTTAGCACCAACTCAATCACATTCACAGGTGCCCACCAGGTCTTCACCAGTATGGCTACTGGGAACAGAGCAGCATCTATGCTCCCTTCCTGGAAGAACTCCCATACCACTGGATCAAATTACCAGAAGACTGCATGTGGCAAGAGAAACTGATCAATTTCCTTAACATTTGTTTTACTGTCAGAAGAACACAATTTGACGCAATTATATTGTCATGAAAAGATATCAGCAAGAAATCCTCTGAGTCTCTTAGCCAGTACTATTTTTCCCCTAAAAATTCTCATTATGCCTGATGACAGGAAAATTGTTTTTTTTAATTCTCTTTATCATTTTCCCCCCAAAGAGAATTGCCATTTACACTTCTTCAAGTGAGCAAATGACTTTTACCATACAAACATGTTTTCAGAGGTGTGCTAATTCTGTGGCTTTACGCATTTCAATTAAATCTAGGGGAAGATATTAGATGGGTGCTCCTTTGACAAGACTTTTGCAGAATGGGATGTGTGGGCAGCCAGGAACATTTAAGTTCAAATTCTGAGAATATGAAAGTAAAAACAGACACCTCATTCACAGGGACAGTTTAATATCTCATTGCTGCTATCTACAGTACACACAGCTTTAACTATTATTAAAGAATCTGTGTAAATATTGTTTACTGATACAAGAAGCAAAATGGTTATTAGTCATCAAACACATTTATCTTTCAGTTTCAGCTGAAAACTGCTTACATTCAATAACATTTCATTTCAATATTGCTAAATGATTTATTGGAAAACCCTCTTAGTATTAAATGTAAATGTCAGGTAAAGGTTAATTTGATAAATACAGTGTAAAGTGATATAAAATGCTTTAGTGTGGCATGACGATTATTGAAGTGATTATTCTAGGGAAGCAAATTGAATCAGTTATAACTTAGCATATTAAATATATAAGTTGATCTCAACTATATTCATGTTATAATGAAATTAAAGAAGAAATTGACTTTGTACATTTCTTTACTTGACAGGAAAAACATATAATATGTATATATAATTTGTACAAGTAAAGACTATATTGTAGAAAACAAGTCTGGACATGTTCAGAATAAATTTAGTTATGAATTGTTGAAAAACATTTGCAAAGTGAACTCTTTTTTTCTCTGACTGATCCCAAACCAAAGAATAATTATATAATAAATATAATCAGTACAGCAAAAAGACCAGGGAATGCAAAAAAGAACATATTTAAGCAGGCTTTTTTTGTCATAGAACACCCAGAATGGAGTTCCAGCACCGTTTTTGGATGGAACCTTGTAGGGTAGGCAAGGCGGGTTGTATGATGTGTGTGAGTTCCAGCACTGTATTTAAGCATATACAGTAGAACAGTGGTGGCAAACCTATGGCACACGTGCCAGAGGCAGCACTCGGAGCCCTCTCTATGGGCACACGTGCCCTTGCCCCAACCTCATCTCCTCCCACGACCCCCTCCTCACCAGCAGCCCCCTGGAGGAGAGTCGCCCCAAGCGTGACCCACACAGAGCAGTGCAGCCAAGGACATGGCAGCCAGGCAGCGTAGACAAGACTCTGCCCTCACGCCCCATCCTGCAGTTGATGTTGCAGGGCGCAGGCAGACAGTGTGACTGCCATGGTGCTACTGGGCTGCCTGAGCAATCTGCGGTGGGCCCTGGAGGCGGTGTGTGCCCCTGTAGGCAGGTGAGATGGGGATGGGGTGGGGGCAGGACAGGGGGTGGAGCAGGGGTGGGGCCAGTTTTGGGCACTCAGTCTCTAAAAGGTTCGCCATCACTGCAGTAGAAACTACCAAAGCACATTAGAAAGAACATGAGAATTCTAGAAACACTAAGATGCTAGAAAATATATCTGTATCTATACACACAAAGACAGAGACAGACTCACACATGTACACATATACATACACATCCATACAATTCAAACGGGACAATTTTCTTTCATAATTCCCCCAAAGATCATTGGAGAGTGGGCCAAATAACACAACTGTGCTAGTTATAAGAGCATTTGAATACCGCTTAAAGTATTGGTTTTTAAGTTTGAAATTTGGAGTGAGGAGACAGTGGTTTTCTTAGCCAGGATTTTCAATTTCATATATTCTGCAACAAATACTCCTATAGAAATTAGAAGTCACTCCCACCTAATTTCAAGTTTGCAAAATAAGCATGACATTCAGAATTGAACATTGGACTTGGAAAATACCAATAGTTTATGGGAGCAAACTTTTCCTGAGTGTTCAGTTCTCAGGTTCCTATGGATGCATCAATATTCCTATACGTTTCATAAACACATAACTAAGAAAGTGGATCTATGCAGTATAAAACCATAAGAACTTGCACTTGCATTCCAACATAAAATGATGAGGATATGGTCAAAATGGAATGAATATATTTGCTCCTACAATTTATATGTCACTATATATTTCCCTTCCTGAAGATAATCATTGATACAAATGAAAAGGATATAGCGGATCTAAAAACCTAAATGGTTTAATCCACCTACAATTAGTCTATATAGACTCCCATCTAAAAAAACCCATTCTAAATATAATTGGCATCCAAATAAAGATCTTTGATGCTGATCATAGAAAAATAGATAAATCAAAGCAGTGTAATTTTTTTCTTTAAAAAATGTATGACTTGTGATTTTGAGCTGATTGCTGATTAGTAGATTGGTCAGATCTTTCAAGATAAGCCTTTGCATAAAAGGAAATGTCCAAATTGGACAATTTCCACTCAGCTGCACTGTTCACAGGTGGTTGATCTGATGATCTTCATCTCTTTATTTCTTCTAACTGAACTGTGAATATGAGCAATAATGGCACAATATATTATTATTAGTTTAAAATAGAAGTAATGTATAGATTTCATTCTTTCAAGAGCAACGATCTGTGTAATGTCCTATGCTATGAAACTAAAACTTTATAATAATGTAAATGAACTGTGTATTGCCAGATCATGATGACTTGAGAATAGGAATTGATAACAGGAATAGTCTGGAACTTATTATTTTACTAATAGCTCATTAGAGGAGCAGTGGCTCAATGGTTTAAAGATTCTGGAGAAGATCTGTGCTCCAGCAGTTCAAATCCTAGTACTGAATGATAGGGTGAGCTCCGTAACCCCCCTCCTCCCATCATTCAGTGCTAAGATTTGAAGCTAGTATTGGCTTCTGCCATCCTAGCAGTTCAAAAGCATGCTACATGTAAGTAAATAAATAACTACCACTTTGGTGGGAAAAATAATGGTGCTTCATGTAGAGTACAAATCCAACCAGTGCTAGATCTGCCTGAATGTGATCCCCAAATGCGTGGTGCACTTCTTGACTAGCACTTTTAGGCAGCCAAACAACTACTCTGTATTAACATGTAGTCTCCTGACTAATGTACCATTGCTATAGGCTAAACAAACAAACAAATAAATAACATCTCATTCATACTTTGCTTTTCCTCTTAAGGAAGTCATTATAGAACACTAAGAAATGAAGAAGAAAACAGCACCCACTGTATTAAAACTATTTTGGTGGTAAATACTGTAGACTTAGGATTAAACTGCATCATAGATACACAGTTTTCCATTCTGCAGTAGCATCTCATTTTATTGTGGCCAATCTAGATTAAAAAAAAATCACTGTATTTAGTCTGTAGAACATGTAACATGTAGAAAAAATCATAATTCCTCTCCAGAAGAATTTTCTTGGTTTTTTTTTACTTTTTTCTTTTGAACAAAGAGGAGAGAGGGGTATTACATTTCCTCCCTCTTTCTCTTTCTGTGCCTGATGGTCTTAGTTCAGACTGGGCAACCGCATTAAGGAAGTAAAACATACTTTAAAATATGCAATAGCTAAGACATAGTAATGAGACACAATACTTTAAGAAAGCCAATTTGGTCTAGTGGTTAGAATGTAAGTTCTAGACCCACCTTAAGCATGAAAACCAACCCAATGGTTGTTGCCAGGAAAATATGAGGAAGAATGAGTATGTTTGCTGCTTTGAATTACTTAAGCAATAAAGGAGAGACAAAAAAAATCAAATAAATAAGAACATTTAAAATTATTGGAGACATTTTACTAGAAAATGTTTTGGGTGTTTGCATGTGGATTCTGTCTTAAAATGCTAAGAAGGGATTTTTTTTTAAAAAAGTAAGTGAACAGGAAGCTGGATAAATATTATTTATATAAACCAGAAGCCAGACCACAGCTGCATCATTAGCCACTTTAAACCCATCCATTCCATACATGAAGCAAACTGACACCCACCATGAAGATGAGGCACGACCACAAACGCGAAGCCAAACAACAGCAATGCAGCTCACCATCTCAAATCCCCCTGCAACTCAGACTAACCTGAGCACAACAAAGCCCTCACCCAAACAGAACACTCCCCCATCCAATCAGAGCACAGCCAATCCCCCATCCAATCAGAGCACAGCCAAGCCCCTGACCAATCAGAACACACCTCCACCCAATGAGAACACAGCCAAGCTCCCACCCAATCAGTTCATACCCCCACTGACAGTTAAAAGGAAGAAACAGCTATGATCACACATTGCTCCTAGAAGCATGAAGCGGAAAACACCAGCTTGAAGATGACGAATGGGACTTCATCGAAATGTCACCAAAACATTTAATGATATCTGTAAAAATGTGACTCTTGGGCATATTCATAGTATAAAATAAATAATTTACGACCACCAGGAGATTCCAAACAGGAAAATGCTTTAATAAAACTGAGCTTTCGCTTGGGAACTTCCAACATCGTAACAGGCATTTTGAGTTGTTGTTAATAATTATAATAACATAAAAACATCTAACCACATATTAGACCTGCCTTCTATGGTCCTTTTGAATCAGAAATTGGATGTTACTCTTGTTTCTGCTGCAGTAATTTCAACTGTTTAAATTTCACGTGCATTATTAATTGTCCTGGAAATTACTTCCTGCTTGGCAAGTGCCAGAGAAATATGCTTTCTCCCTGGCACTCAGGCTCTGGTACCTCTAGCTGTTTGGATCCAGGGGGAGAAGGGGGGAAAACATTCTTCACCCAGAGAGAAGTCAATGTACAGCATCTGTCTATTGCTTCAGCATTGACAGCAGTACTAAATTCTACTGGAATAATATTCCAAATATAACATTTGAAATTCCCTTTGCAAAGATCTAACAAGATGACGATTTTTGAACAGCTGGAAAGGAAAGATGAATATTTGCAGAAAAAGCATTTGCAATTACAATATTCTGTACTTACATTTGCATAAACTACCATTCACATGCTGAGTTTCCCAACCAGAAACCACTTTGATTTGATTTTAATTAGCTTGGAGCCAAAATGGACTTGTAGCATGTAAATGTGGATTACTGCTTATTGTGTTTTTGAGGGGAGGGTATAATAGGAAGTCTTTTTTTTTCAAACAAAACAAAAATGCAGAAGTGGTAGGAAATTGTTAAAAAAGGGGGTTTGGTAAATGTTCCACCATCTATTGCTTTTCTACTAGTCCTTCCAGATCATTTCAAAGGGTAGGACGTTTGAAGATAAAAACTGCATATATTTTTATATCACGTGAAAACAAATGAGAGCAGCTGGCCAACCATGCCTGTGCCTAGAATTTAAGCAAGATTTTTGCTTAGTTAATACATGTATGGGAAACATGGGAGACATCCAAGCTTGTAAGCTTGAAAGTGAGAAGCCATTCCTCTGTTCTTGCAACAACAACAACAACAACAACAACAACAACAACAACAAAAGCTTCAGGGACATGTCCATGGAAAGCTCAATTGCTGGTGACTTTACTTGTCAATTTCTTTAGTCCTTAAGTGTACCATTTTTTAATTCATCTCTTTCTATTATGTGTCTCTCTTTATTACTTGAGTTTGCTGATCTGAATAAGCCAACAGAAGAAACTGTAGCTGTAACTGAATATGGGAGGAGCAGAAAAGCTTCTTCTTTTTCTTGAATTCACTACCTTTGATTTCTTTGCCCCCCTAGCAAATGAAATGGGTCTAGACAAAAAAATGCAGAAGAAAGTCATAATGCAGCATTTATTATTTGTATTCAATGTTGGGTATCAGAAGAAAAATACCAGGAAAATTCACACTAATTAAAGAGAAGAGTTTTTTTGTTTCTTTGTTTTTTTAAAAAGTAAAAGCAGCATTTAATGCACAGCAAACCACTCTGTGCATAGACCCTCAACATCTTTCACAACATTTATAATGTGACAAGCTTGGCTTATCCAGAACATTATTTAACCTATTATAAAATTATTTTGCACGGGGTCCTTAGAGTTTGGTCATTTTGAGAAATGAGTCTTAAATAACATTTGTTCACTGGATATGTTTAAGCAGGAACCAATTATTATGTAAAAGTTATTTCCAACAGAATAGTTCTTACTTCAGCCTGTTTTCAGCAGATAATACTATTGAATAATAGGTGAAATGAAGCTAGATAAAAATTAAGATGTGTAGCCAGACTGTTTATAAAAATGGGTAACACAGATAAAATATCAGGAGAAGAAAGAAGTTCAGTAAGGCAGCTGCTGCTGTTACCATTTTAGTTTGCAATTCAAATAACAGGGATTTGTGTGTGTGTGTGTGTGTGTGTGTGTGTGTGAGAGAGAGAGAGAGAGAGAGAGAGAGAGAGAGAGAAAGAAAGAAGGGGTAAAATAGAAAGATGCAGGATAAGAAATTTATGTTAAGAATATACAAACTAAAAGACTAAATAATTGCTCAGTGCAACTCAAGAGTGGATGTACAACAAAAATATTAATATTTTTATAAATTAATATAATAAAGTTAAAATGTCCTGACGGTGAAAAAAATTAATGAGTGATGTGGCTTGCTTCCAGAAGTTGTGGGTGCTCCATCACTGGAGTTTTTTTAAAGAAGAGCTTGGACAGCCATTTGTTTGGAATGGTATAGGGTCTCCTGCTTGAACTCTGTTATTTTGTTATTAATATATAGTTAATATTCACGGGACTTCTGGTTTTGATGTCATGGTAAGATGGATGCAGGAAAGCAGAGCTCTGCTTCCTGTGCCCAATTTCTTCCTGCTGGGCCCCCGAAAAGGGCCTGAAGTTGCCCCAGAGAGGCAACAAAATAAGAGGGACCCTTGTAGATCGTGGGGAGATGACAGTTGACCCACTTGATCCAAGGAATCCTCAGAACTAACAGGAGAAAGACTGGCTGCACCCATGCAGCCAGTCGGAAGCTGCTGATTTCCAGAAGGAAAAAAACCCAGTATTTAACAAGCGCAAGCAAAATGTTTGAATCTGGGTGAGATTATTTTCCTTCCTCTACGATTTTAAAACCTGTTCTTGGAAAAAAAAAATGATCTGAAAGCAAGGAAACTCCCAGAACTAAAGGAAGAGTATTTTTTCCTTTTTAACCCCCTTTCCCAGAATAAAAGTGGAAGTTTATGCTTTCTTGGGAAAAAATAGAGATACTATAAAATTAATTTGGACACAATAGAAATAAAAAAGTTTGGGGAGTTATAATTTATTTATTTATTTATTTATTTATTTATTTTACCTTTCTTGGTTTTGGTTGGAAATTACAAAACAGATACTTAATGTCATCTAGTGATGAAAAAAAGAACTACACCAAGCTCTATTTATATTTTGTCTGGAGTGAGGGAACTTGGCTTGAAGCCCAGACATAGATAACAGACTAAACCCTTTGATGTTTCTGATAACTTCATAACTTTGTAGATTGCAGCTGGAAAAAGATAAAAACTTTTTGAGCTGTCTTTTCTGCAGCATGGATTACAACTAAAACTACAAACTATTTTGAAGCCATCTGGCTTCCTCGGATTACAAATATTGTTTGACCTGTAATTTTATAAACTATTTAGAGACAGACTGAATGGCAAGGAACTATCTACAGTAAGACATTTGGGATTATAATTTTGGCAGATTGGCAATTTTGGATTTTGGGACAATTGGTTAGAGCTGAAGTCAGAAGATAAAAGTGGATTATAAACTTTTTTCTCTCTCCCCATTTTTCTTTTTTCTTTTCTTTTTTCCTTTCCCTTTTGTTTTTATTTTTGTTTCCTCTTTTTCTTCTTGTTGTCTGGGGAGCCTATTGAATTATAAACTTTTAGTCTCAGAACTACTTAAGGATAATGGAAGCTTAACTGTTGATTTTCTTTAGAGAAGGCCCTATGGACTGTTAATTTTTAATAGTAGGATCTTACAGATTATAAATTTTGACTGAGTGATAATTTTAGATTTTGGACAACTGCTCTGGAAGTGAGCCTCACAAACAGAATTGGATTACAATTTTCTTCTTCTTCTTTGTTCTCCCTTCTTTTTCAGGGAGTTTATTGGATTATAGAGATTATAGATAAGAACTATAAGAGTTATTTAAGACAAAATTAAATGATATATTGTGATATTGAATACAAAATTAATGGTTGGTATAAGGTGGAAATCTGGGAAAAGTATTAGAGTTGATAAAAATTTTGTGGGGTGGAATTAAAAATGAGTGTTCTGAATTGAGCTAAAACTGACAAGAAAGCACCCTTACATTCTCCACCTCTGCAAGCCCTGTGTATCAGACATCAATCGAATCAATGTTTCAACAAGAAAAATCTAACAATTTTCAGGAGAAGATGCAGGCAGCATTACAAGCAATCCAAGAGGCAATCTCCTCCCACAAAGAAGATACAAGAAAAACCATGAGGAGACAAATGACAACTTTGATAAATTGTATTAAGAAATTCATAACATAAACTATCAACTAGAAAGCTTCTGACAGATGTTTATAAAAAATGAACAAAGAATTCAGAAAATAGAAGACAAGTCAGTAAAGACTGATCAGAAGATGGAAGAAATAAAAGATGAAAATCAGAGGCTGATGCAGGCAAACAGAGAATTGGAAGAATCAATGGCAGTTTTGGAAATGGAAAAGGCATTTTATTTTTTAAGATTTCAAAATGTAATGGAGGACAAAGAAGATGATCTGGTGGATTTGATGACACAGCTATTGGCTGAAGCACTGGAAATTGGGAAACAGGAAATGGGAGGAGAGATAGACCAGATATTTGAGTCAATTCAAGCTACGCGAGGAGAAATAAAGTTCCTAGAGAAGTACATGTTAGATTTGTCAGAAGATCTCTAAAAGATGAGATATTGAGAAGAGTGAGAGATGATCCTCTGTCTTATAAAGAAAAGGAAATTGTAGTGCTGAAACAGATCCCCAGGAGGATAAAAGATTCAAGAAGAGAATACCAATTCCTGACCAGAAAATTAATTGAAAAAGGATTGAACTTCAGATGGCTGATTCTGGAAGGGATTTTAATTAATTGGGACATGAAGAGATACAGATTCAACATTGCACTCAAGGCAATGGAACTTTATGAGAGATACAAAGCTTTTTGGGAAGGGAAAAGTCTGGAATTTCATGCAGAGAGAGAAGCAAAAAAGAGGAAGAGATAGCAATAGGAGCAGCCAAACCAAGGGATGGAAGAAGAAACATAAAACACAAACATAGAAGAAGGGGAAAAAGCAAGAGAACAAAGACAGATAAAAACAACTAGGAGAATAAAACCTAAATACAACTGAAGAAGATGGAGAAGGAAAATGGGATTATTTCAATGAATATAAATGGACTGAACTCCCCCGCAAAAAGAATTTTTTTTACATGACTACAAAAATTAAAAATGGATATAGTTTGTATCCAAGAAACACATATTAAAAGACAACATTACAAACTGTTGGATCAACCAAAAATCAGGAAACTTTACTTCACACTAGCACAACAAAAGAAAAGAGGAATAGCTTTATATATCAAATAGACAATGAACCCGAAACAAATCTATACAGATAAGAGGAAAGAATATTAATGGTGGAAATAATGATAAATCAAAAACAGATATTGATGGTAGCAATATATGTTCCCAATAACAAGCAAGAAGGATTTTATCAAAAATTACACAAAAAATAGTGGAATTGGAATATCAATACATAGTTAATATTCACAATATGTCAGTGATATATTTTTTGCCCAACTGAATTTTGAAAAAAAATAAATAAGGTAGATATTATTCAACTGGACTAAATAATGGGTGTCTACTTCTACATAATACATTGTTTTGCATAAAAGTTAAATTTATCAAGTAACTTTGGACACTGGCAGATTTTTCTGCTTGGAAGCCAGCATTGCTAAAGAATTGCCAACTCTACATAGAGCAACTAACTCTTCTGCTACAATGAGCTGTTGCAACATTTTTATCTTGCTTAAGGCTAATCAAGAGAAGTGAATAAATCTTAGGCATTACTTTATAGGACATTTAGAGCTCATTTAAGAATACTTTAAGGGGCTGGCAATGAAGTTAACTGCCTTCCGTGTTGCTTAAATGTCTGCAATTTAAAATGATGCATTTCTGGTGAATTTTTAATGGACAAGCCAACAACACAATAAATTCACTGAATATAGTGCCATGTACAAAAGATAAATAATATTTCATTTTTAATTTGTCATAAACAGCTTATTTCAAATATCCTCCTCTTCCAAGCAATGACAGTTTCTTTCTGAATTATTGGATGCTGCCTCGAATGTTTAAATGACATTATATGTTCTTGGCTAATTCAGAATCCAATTTAAAACATATTCCTGTGGAAAAATAGTCCAGGAGCTGCATGACAGATTGGAGTTCACCCTCTAATTTTAGAAGGAGCTCTCCAACCTCATAGGATAAATGCAACATCTCTTTTTCATTTCTGCCTTTACTTCCCCCTAACTCCTGGTTCAACATCAGGAGTTCCCTGATATCAGATGGGTTTGGAAGAAAATAGGAACCAAATATGTAGTTAATATCTTAAACTGCATTTCTTTGCATTGCTTGTAATGGGAAGGATATCTTCCGCACCACAATCACCACCCACAAAAAAGCAGGTAGTACAACAAATATGATCAGCTGAATTCTGTCCATCTGAAACATCCTGATTCTGGATGATAGGAAGGTACAGCTGGGTCAAGCCTGGTTACAATTTATATGGGAGACTATAATGGCTAATATTTGTTTTGAGATAGATTCATTCTTGAGAGACACTTCATAAGCAACCAGTTACAAGCTCCAGTATTACCAGGGAAGAATCCTGTCACTGTCAGCTCACAAAAAGGCTGATGAGGAACACTATGCCCAGGGTTATTGCACACCATCATTGATTTTTAAATGGGTAAGATTTTATTTCCAGGAATTCTTGCAACCCCTTCTCAGAGGGAGAGTCCTGCTTCAGTAAGTGTCATTACTGGTTCTGTCAGATGTTAAAGAGCCTTGCAAAGTCTCTCGGAATATCAGGGCTTGGAAGTTGAAAAAAAAAAGAAGGAAGGAAATGGCAAATCACTTTTGTACCCTTGCCAATATTTAGCTGAATAAATTTGCATAGTTGCTTGTTAGCTTCAAGGAGATGCTACCTTACTTTTTTGGCTTGTACTCAAGAATCATGGCTATATAATGTGTTTAATTATGAACCCTTGTGAATCTCCACATGATGTACTGAATTGCATATGCATTCTCAAAATTTTTCCTCACCACTCAAATAAGAAGCTTTAGGGACTGATGAGTAAGGATTTAAGCTTACAAAAGACTTTTCTCATTTACAACTTACCAAGAAACTGCTTTATTAAAGAAACATAGCCATCGGAGAGAAGTATGCAAGACTGTAATTAACATCACATCAAATATAATTTTCTGGCAGGGACTGGGTTTTTATTTTTAGTTTTTAGAGTAGCAGAAAGTTAAAATGTATCCTTTAAAACTGTTGAGTTCTGAATTTTGCCTTACAGTTTGTTATCTTTTTTTAAAAAAGATGTACTAAGGAAATGTTTCTAAAATAATGTATAAACATGTATTAAATAAAGGAAATGTAAAAATGGGTATGTTCAGAGAAATATGTAAATGAACACAAAAGTGCCATTTGGTGTAGTGGAGAAAAACTAGGAGACTGTAAATTCTAGTCCCACCTTAGACATGAAAGCTAGCTGGGTGACTTTGGGCCAGTCACTCAGCCCAACCTATCTCACAGAGTTATTGTTATGGGGGAAAAAATAGGAGAAGGGGAAATGAAAATAGGAGAGAGTATTGGTATGTTTGCCATCTCAAGTTGTACATGAAAAAGGGAATACAAATGTAAAAATAAATAATTTAAAACAAAATGTCAAAGCATTAACACCTAGGCATAAGACATGACAAACTAAAATTGACAGATTCATTTTTTCCCTCTCTTTGGGTGCTACACACTTTCTCAAAGACAATTCTTTTTATACTTATTTTCTTATGTTCAATTCCATCTGAACATCCTGTTACACGGTAACTGAATAAAAAAGGGACAAAACCAATATTTTAAATTTTCTTATCTATGTTCTGTTCTAGAGAAATGGACACTAAAAGTGCAATAGCAAGTAATGTGCATTTTTAAGGATTTTGATTATACTAAATATACAAACTGAGAGAGAACAGAGAGGAGTAAAAAGTACATAGAAAAAAAGAAAGAGAGAGAAGAAAAAGAAAAGAATATAATAAATTGAAACTTCATTTTTCAATCCTGGTACCAGCAAAAATTCCATAAAGTTTAACCAAAACTAATAGCGTGTCTCTTTTTAACCTTGATCAAATAAACCCTTGCAGTCATAATCTTTAGTTTGTAATAGGACTTTATTTTTCTTCATTTCTTCTTTGTCCCATCACACAGGGTTCTTCAAGCTTTAACAAGCCTCTTTTGTAAATCCCTAAGGGGAAAAAATATCCAGGGCATTTTCTTGGTTTGTCATTGTCATTTAATTTTTAAAACCTCAGCCAGGTTCTTTTGTAGATCTAGTGAAACATCCTTTTCTAAGACATTCTCTTGGCCTGTTGGTTGTTAATCCACTTTCAAAACCATCTCTAGCTTGTCAAATAAAATTTGTTCTACATCTGCCATTTCTTCAATAACATCCTTTGGACATAATCTATCCATAGAAACAGATATTATTACTGACCTTGTTGATATTGTGGTTACTAGTTTTCTACTCTATTTTTCAAAAGTTTCTTCCAGTAAATTTTCTTGTCATAATATATTACACCATCTTATAGGCCTATACATCTCTCTTCCACCTAAAACTTTTAGTCCCCTGTAGTATCCAGTATTTGAAATCATGAAATCGCTTACTTATGTTATGTCTTGTTTATAAAACTAAGACAGGATATATTTTCCATGAGACATTGTTTGTACTTCATAATTAATTACAAAAACCTTTTGTAAAAATTTCAATACTCCAATATTCATCCAGTGTTTTCAAATTTGTCATTCTGAAGGTTAACGTAGCTTACAATAATTAATGAGCCATTTCCAAAAGTGTTTAGAAAGTGGGGTTTGGGAGTTTAGTACCCTTTAAAAGTCTCTTTAAGCAAGATGGTTAAATATGTTGTCTTTCAAACTCATGGAAAACTGCTGTTTTGTGGTTTCTTCATGTGCAATAGCCATTATGGAGCAGTTGTGGGTAATCTCCAATCCTTCCTTAATCTGGAGAGCTTCTAAGTGACCAGTCTACTCACCAGTTTCTTGGTCTTTGCACAACTGGTTTTTTCCCCCAACAGAGCTGTCTTTAGTTTGCCATACTTCCCCCAGTTGTAAGAACTGTGTATTTGTAAGGAATCTCTAGGAATGTGAAAATATATATATACACATCCAATTATCTTAAAAATGTGAACCCCAGGTTCATTCATATTAACAGTATAAAAATTATTTTGAACACTGGGATAAATATAAATATAAAAACAGCTGTTTATTTGGTAAAAACAACTGTTTGTTATACAAACATCTGTTGCTACTTGAGCTTTCGTTGGTCTCCTGCCGACGTCATCAGAGTAAAAGCTTTGGAGTTTGGAGAGTCTGCCTATAAACCCAGTAGTTCTTGTGCTCTGCACTCTGTTTTTATATTTATATTTATCCCGGTGTTCAAAATAATTTTTATACTGCGTATATATATATATATATATATATATATA
>JARGCV010000077.1:11127500-11330000 GCA_034064705.1 Bothrops alternatus
CCATGGAGCTCTTTAAAGGTGGTAACCAATACCTTGAAGCACACCCGGAAAGCCACCGGCAACCAGTGCAGCTCGCGCAGGATGGGGGCCATTCGTACCCACCAGGGTGCTCCCACTACCACCTGCGCGGCCGCATTCTGCGCCAGTTGAAGCCTCCGCGTGCACTTCAAGGGGAGCCCCATGTAGAGAGTGATGGTTTTAGAGTCCCAGGATCATGTGACTACCATTTACAACCTTCCCAACTGGTTTCTGACAAGCAAAGTCAATTGGGGAAGGCAAATTCATGAACAACTGCATGTTTCACTTAACAACTGCAATAATTCATTTAATGCTGATAAAAATGGTCTTAACTCTGTGTGTGTCTAATTATAATTATTCTCCAGTTATATATTTGTTATCCTATCTGTCTTATTTTAATTGCAATTGGATCACAACATATTTTAGATCTTTGAAGCTGCCATGAAACTTCAGATGCTGTGTAGAACTTAGGCTTAGTTGGGGTAACTCTAGCTCAGGGGTTCTCAACCTTGGCAACTTTAAGACTTGTGGACTTCAACTCCCAGAATTCCTCAGCCAGCAAAGCTGGCTGAGGAATTCTGGGAGTTGAGGTCCACAAGTCTTAAAGTTGCCAAGGTTGAGAACCTCTGCTCTAGCTACTATCTTCATGGAGAAGGTAAGGTTTTAGAGAAAGCCTTTCCAAGTTGATTCATCTCTTTAGCATCCCTTGAAATCTGGACATTGATGGTGTAAAATTTTACAAAGCACTAAGTCATTTAACAAAACAGGTATTCCTTCTAGATGATGGAATGATCTACATTTCATCATAATTAGTTCAGGGTCACTAATGACATCTATCTATACAAAACTCCATAAAAAGTCATAAATATTACATTTATAAGTAGTAAATAGTAACATCCATGCTTACAGTTCTTCTTTGTGCTATATATATTTATTTTGTATTGTTTTAATTGTTTTGTTTTAATGTTCTATAATATACAACACCCAGAGCCACTTGTGTGGAAACGTGGTTACAAAAATCAAATCATTCAGTAAATAAATATTCATATGATTTATATTTTCATTGTAAGATAACCTTTGAATATGACTCTTTAACAGAGACTTTCATGACACCAGTCTTTATTAATTATTTTATCACATGTCTGATATCTTATGCCAGGTAATGCAGAGTGACAGCTAACAACGTGAATTAAGGCAGGCATGTCTTGGATATTGTTAACACAATTCAGGTAGCAGAATACTGCTGAAAGGAGTGAGGTGATTTTTTTTTTGTTGATTTCTACTTCCCTATGCAATTACATTTCTATGATTTTAAAATGGTTCTATAAAATTGAGAAACTTTCCCTGAAAATTGTATTAATTATCGCAGTTATGGCAAAATTCACATTCTTCTCCAACTGCAGAAGCAAATTCTTTTGCATTTGGAATGTTTCTGTTCATGGCAGGGGCCCTTTGAATCTAACTTATAATTCTAATGTAAGGTTTTATGGCTTTTCTTTTTTTAAAGGAACATCAGTCAGGTTGACTGATAAGCAGCTGAAGTCTTTCTAGCTCTACCATCTTGATCCCAATGAAAATGGATAAGGGGCAATAGTAGGGAAAAAGCTTACTTCTTATCAAGTATCCTCTGCATAGAGAGATAAACCATGTTTTTCCTAGTGCATTCCTAATTTGGTCTGGGATCTTTTGTAGTGTGTGTGTGTGTGTTAAATTAAACATATGCATGATACTGTCTCTTGGTCTTAAGGGTTGTTAGGCTTTTGGAATTAGTTAAACAGATCACTGGGCAACTCCATGAAGAATGAGTTCCATTGGAAGAGAATATTTGTACTCAGGATTGAACTGTGAGGTCCTTGGTGTGCTCTGAGCTTGGCTGTTTTTATAAGGATGTTTCGTTACCCAACTAAATAACACCATCATCGCTAGGAATGAATGCTAAGAATGAGTTCATCACAGTTTTTCCCCCCCACTGGATTATCAAAGGCCAGGTTAGAAAAAAAGGCATTTATGTATTTATTTCAAAGTAACCAAGAGGCTTTCCAGTGCTGAAGATAGTTAGAAAGAAATTGGTTTGCTGAATCATAAATGCTAAAATGAACATTATGTAGAGGTGTCCATAAACAGTATGCCATTTGAATAGTTTAGATAAGACTGCATGGAGAAGCAATCATGACAGAAAATAAAAGGCAATCTGTGCACAGAGAACATCCTGAGCTGTTCATGAACAGACCCACAAACTAATTTCTCAAAGTTTTATCTTGAAGTTTATTTCTAGAGCCAGGATTTTAAGTCACAATAGCAGATTTTTTTTCATGGTTGCATATAATCTTACACTTAGTTGTCTGAATAATTAACAGTGTGCTTTAGGGCATGTAATTTACCTTGCTTCTAAGAATGTGTATGCACTCAGCAAATACATTTCTACATGTGGGAGGCTTACCACTCTGCCTTTGATTAATTGGGAGGTTTCATGACATGTAGCCATGAAACAAAATCAAGACAGAAATTAAATCCCAAATAGAGGAATACATCAGTAAATCTCTCCACGTAGACTGATGATGACTTTCCTAGCAGGTAATAAATTGTTATTTTTTTTTCAGATGAAACTAGTGGGTTTCTCTAATTTAAAGACTTGAATTGAATTTTAATTTTAAAAAAGGTATGGACTTGATGTTTTACTAATCAAGAATTCTCAGACCTATTTTTGAATTTTTCAATCCCATCTGTCTCCCATCTACCCCAAATGGCCTGGTATAATATGGATGAGGAAGAGTTAGCTTGGTGTAATGGTTAAGGCACCAGGCTAGAAGCTGAGAGACCATGAGGTCTAGTCCCACCTAAGAAGCAAAGGCAAAGTGCTTGCGGAGGAACCTTGTGAAGGAATCTGCAGGGAGTTGTCCAAGTGGTCACCACGAGGCAACACTAATTCAAAGGTACAAAAATAAAATAATAAAATAAATAATATTTTTTTAAAAAACAAAAAAAAATTATTAGTGGTATGTATATGAGTGGGTGGGGACTATTCCCTATCCATACCCACCTTCTGACACCTGTCTGAGAGTCAGCAATGTAGGAATTTCAGTTCTTATATCTGGGATCAGTCACTGTATGATGCAGTAAGATTTTTTTTCCCAGTGTGGTATTTCTGAATGTTATGACAGTGTGAAGAAGAACCAAGGATGGAAACTCACATCAGGTGAGAAAGTAACTGGTAGTCAGTCATATATCTAAACTGCAGCTCTCTTTGGACATCATGAAACCAGTTGCATCACAAATGTCTTGTTTCCATGTGGAGATTACATTGTCAGATTGACTGCATAGCTTAGATATTTTTGGAGGGTGTTTTTCATCTCATTGCTGGGATAACATAAATCCTTCAGAGGAGAAACACCTGCATTATATATGAAGCATCAGGCCTCCATCATGTACAGTTCTTGGGGCAGTGACTATTTTTTAACTTGAGCTTCAATTCATGGAGCAAGAATTTCAGTAATGTCTTTACAAAACAGGAAAGGAAATATATAATATTTATTTTAAGAAATAATAGAATGTGGTGACCTATGTACTTACATAATGAGATACTGTATATCTTAAGGTTCATTTGGAGGAAACATAGCCTGGTTCTTAAAATCATATGTTACTGGAATAATTTTGTTAGTAAGAAGCTAACAGATGTCTGTATTATTTAAAGAAAATAGTATCATAAAGCCAAGAAGGAATAGGCCTCTAGGAGGTCTGATGATTCTATAAATATTGTAAAATGCATACCTAAACAAGCGAGTATGCCAGAGAGCTAAAGAGGTGTTTTGAGAGAAACTTATTCTTAGAGGGGAAAAAAAAACACACACACTAATTTTGGTCTTTTAAACAATCCTAGACATGAGAACATTCCTTGTTCATGCCGACAAAGTGGCAGTGGGATATTTTTGTAAGAATAAAGGAATAAATTAAGCCCCCAAATTCTCTCATCCATGTTCCAGTACTTCCAAGAAGCAGTATGCTGCTTCTAAATCAAATAACAATCAGTAAGATTTCTTCATTTGTCTGGCTTCTGTAGAACTCCAGCTACCAGGAGATTTTCATTGGCCAATACCACTGAGAATTTGGGATGAAAAAGCATTCCAAGCAGGAGCAGGCAACTCTTAATTGTTTCCATGATTGCCAGTACAGTAGTATTAAAAGATCTTCTCCAGTGGACATTGATTCAAATTCTTGCACTAAGGATGGAATGGACAGGTTTAAATTTACCACATGCAAATGTTTTTCTGCTGGTTGATAAACCACTTTACTGCTTCCTGCTTAATTAAAAACTCTTTTAGGCATGGGAACTCTTGGGGATATTATTCCAGGATTAAAGGAATCTGATGTATGGAACTTGACTGCCAGAAATTAGTACCAATATTTACTTTGTCATTATGGTCCTAATTTTCTTTACGGTTTAAGTCAATGAGCCCAGGTCTGAAAAATTGAGTGAATTCTTTCTCAGAAAGAATAGTAAGAATGGTTATTTAGAGACTAAAAAACTGAACAAGAGAAAACAATTACAATATATATTCTAAGAGTTCAAATGAGTTTTAAATATATGAGAAAAGTAACTCTTACCAAAAAGACTAGCCATACTCTTTATCAAGAAAGGAATCCCCTTCTCTAATTTTGTTGGGAGAATGTAGAAAATGTATTTAAAATGTAATCCATGAAACCGTCTCATTTTTCCCTTCTGGAGTTTTATACATTTTGTCTGAATTAAGCAGGTAGAGGTTCTGATAATTATTCCAATCTATAGAATATAAGGAGGTTTATAATATAAGGAGGTCTACAGAATATAAGGAGGAATATAACATATTCCTTATATGTTATAGAATATTCTCCCAGGAAAATACAAACAGAATTTCAAGTTGATGGTAGATCCTTCATTCTCAAGGGCAGAAGATGCTCAATTCCTCTAACAATGGATGTCTTGACTCAGACCTCTCCCCACTTACTCTTCCCTTGCAGGATCCTTATAGGTATGAAGTCCTATTTTTCTTTCAGGTAGCCTCTACATCTCACCATCTCAGTAAAATACCAGTTTTGATCTGCATATTCTTCATGGAGCAGAGTGGTAAGGCAAGAAAACTGTGGGCAACTTATATTTATGGTTCCCATTCAAATGCCAGCCTGATCCATCCCATTATCATATCTCTATGAGGACCCAGCATAAAGCCCACTTCATGGTGTCATGGCCAATTGAGCACCAGAAACAAAACTCTTCTTTTAAGGAACTGGTGTGCTTTCAGCCTCTTTTTCTCCCCTCCTTATTCATTTTTATCAAACCTGTTTAAAACTGATTCTCAAAAATTTACCCAAACTGGATAGATAATATTTCTAAGACCAAGCATTGCCTAATACTCTGCCACAGAGACATATAAAAATAACATTTCATATTTCAGTAGGTTTATTATTTCATTAAATGGGCTGACATATAAAATGGTTAATAAAAGTAGCATTATATAAAGTACTGTGTCCCAGATCTATCGAAGAAAAGCAGTTGTTTTCTCATTTTGAGAAAATGCATTTCAGTAATCTATGAATATACATGCATTTTTTTTGCTATTGCCTTTGGTTTTGAATACATTTGTTGTAAGACTGTCTAGCTATCTTAGAAACATCTCTTCTAGTTAAAATCTAGCTATGGATATCCTTAATTCCATTTCCTTTTAATATATTTGCAGTGTACATATGGAAAAAAAGATGCATAGTAATGTTATTTTAGTAGGATAATGCAGAAAAAGGGTTTGAATGTGGTCTCCCCTTTGTCACATAGATACATGTAAGAAAAATGTGCTGTGAAATGACCTCTACCTTTTCTTCCAGCTGTACAAAAATAAAATGTTACCTCAATAAAGTTCATACCAAAGCAGACCATCTGGGTGAAAGGTCAGCTCATTCTCATTTGTACTTCTAAATTTTTGATGGGGCATATTAATCACTGTGATGTAAAGGCTAATCTATGTTATGCTTTTTATTTACTTATCATCTTATTCCTCTATGAAGGAGCATACCTCAATGTCAGAAAAAAATGCATATGACAGTGAGCCAAGGAAACAGTAATAAATACTGTGTTCTTACACTTAGCCATGGAATAAAGAGATGTCTACTGCTACTTGGGGAAAAGATTCTAGATAAATTATTAAAATGCAGTAACATTACAGTGATAGCAATGGTACATATTCTCAAGGTCACGGTTTTCCCATAGATAGAGCATGACTATGCAAGCCAGATATTCAGAAAAGCTGAGGGATTTAAAATTTGAATTGTATTCCTGGAGGAAATTCTTGGTAATACCTTGAACCACAAGAATGCAGAATTCAATGCAGTACTAGATAAGGTTAAAGCCAGACTTTTCACTAGAAGGATTAATAATTAAGTTATGTTTAAATAATTTGAACATGTAATTTTACAGTCAAAGGTAATTTTAAAAAGGCAATAGAAAAAGATATTGGCAGAAGAAAGATGAGTGGATACTATCACTGATGACATAAACATAAACTTACTGGAATTCAGACAATCAATTATTCATAGACAGTCTTGGTGAAATCTCCATCAAATCATAAAGAATTAATACTGATGGAATTACTGCATAATAAGGGCCCAAGCATTATAATCAGGATTATTCCATGAAGTTTTGCTGCCTGAGCAAAAGATCAAGATGATCTCTTTCTCCCAATCCACCTAGCAAAATCGATTAGAAGAGCAGCTCAATATTGCTTAATTATTCAACATTTAATCTTTTTATGAAAATAGAAGGATCTGAAACTAAATAAAGCATATCCTCCTTATGTGCAAATCTTGCCTTTTCCATTTGAAAATGATTAGATTACTACTGTGTGATCACAGAACTGTTTTTTAATCAAATAATAGAAATGAGTTTCTAAATAAAAAAAATATCTAAGATTTAGATTTTAGAGAATTGGACAAATCTTAAGAAAGGGAAACAAATGATTTGCTTATTGCTCAGCAGAAATATTTCTGACTTTGTTTGCTCTCAGTTTATATTTTAGTGGCTTGCTGTATCAGTGTTAATGGAAGTGATCTTGGAGAAACGTTGGTTGGGCTATTTACTGTTAGCTTGTTTGAAAGTGTCTTGATTGGGGTACTGTTTACTTCTTGATTGTTGGTCTGATGTTAATCTTGGTATTAATCTATGCTCACTGAAACATTTTCCTTTATTGGCCTTTGTGTTTAATTTGGAATGTCCGAATTCCTTTAAAGAAACTTTCATTTTGAAATAGATATGAGTTATAAGATTATTGTTAGGTAAAACTGGAAGAAGGATAGTATGAGTATGTGTGATAACTTCAAGATGTTTTGTTAGTTGTATTAAACATGAGGGGCAAAAGAGTTAAAACTGTGTTTTGTAGCAGTTCTAGAAGGTAAAAAGAACCTGGGATCAAACAGTATTGTTTTAAGTGGCAAAAAAATGTACTTATTTTAATAATGCTTGAATCAAGAAAAAAATTATAAAGGAAAAACAATAATATTTCTATGGAATATGCTATAATTACCCTAGAAAAGCTCATTACAGCTGAAAAAAGATCATGATATTCCTGTAGGTGATTAAATAGATATGGCAAAATGAAAATACAAATCAGCTTGGTGCACTGAGGAATATATGACAATGCACTGAAGAACCTTCAGAAAGAATAATATTAGATTGACTTTTGAAAGATGCAACATGTTGATGACTAAAAAAAAACCAAGAACAACCTTTTTCACTGCACTGGCTCATTGATTCTGACAAATTTAAGGCTGGCAAGAAGGTTCATTTATTGTAAATAAATGTTCATTTATTGTAAATACTCTCACTCAGAGTCACAAACATTTTTTGTGCCTCTTGGATATATTGAAAGTCCATTGCAACCCACTAATTGATTCAAATGGTTATTAGAAATCTTTAGAAAATTTAGGGACCATCTTTTCATCAAAATACTTGCCATAACTTCCTTCCTTCCTTCCTTCCTTCCTTCCTTCCTTCCTTCCTTCCTTCCTTCCTTCCTTCCTTCCTTCCTTCCTTCCTTCCTTCCTTCTAAATACTAAAGTGCACTGTTTGAGTTTTCCAGGAAATATGCTTTATTTTTTTCCAAAAGCAATACAACATTCATGCATTGCTTTGTAATTTTGCAGAGTTCTTTGCCAAAAGGTTATCTTTTCAACTGGAAACTTTCCAAGCATACAGGTTCAGTTCACAAACAACAAAGTTATATATGCTGTTCTAAAATGAAAAGTAAAATAATCTCAGTTTAAAAGAACTAAGTGCTTAAACTAATTGGTTTGGAACATAATTTCATCCAGTTTCATCCATTCTGAAAATTCATGGATTAGTAATTTGTTGTGTGATTTTTTGGTCCTTGAGCATGATGTAACTCAGGCATTTGAGATTATATTCCTAAACTGCTTAATTTCCTGTCCAGTAAGAACCTATCTAATCCTATTTTTTTTGTAAAAAATTCTTTTATTGAAACAATCAACATCAAACATAAGATCGTATCAAAAAGCAATCATCATATAACCTGAAATACAACACTAAGGAGTAGTCTTCGTAAACACTATTACTAAGACAAAGTTAATTCTGAAGCGCGAATGAACAATATGTGATAGACTAGATACAGTAGATAGACCATATATAAGACAAACACCAATCAAATAAAATGTATCAGGTGTATAGTTGAGGCTTGACGTGAGGAGCGAAGAATGTTTACCAAACCAGACGTTTACAAAGACTAATACCTCATGCTGTATTTTCATGTTTTATGAGGACTGCTTCTTAATATGATCCTATGTTTAATGTTGATTGCTAATCCTATTTTTTAATGACCCTGTAATCCCTTTTATTGGAAGGAAGTCGGGGTGACTGAATGGAGTTTAGCATTTATGGGCTGGATGTCCATCCTGACACTTACTTGGAGTTTACAGCAGATATTTTCTCTTAATTGCCCTAATAGAGAAACATCTGTCTCTGCCTAGGATTGAACTCTCAACCTCCCAAGTGTGAGGCAAGCGCCTCCACTGTGCCACTCTAAGAATCTATCTAATCCTGTAATTGGGCAAAAATACTGCCAGGGAGTTAAGTAAATCAACCCAGCTCTGAACATACAGCTATGAATTATTCACCTATCAATATTCATTTGACAAAACAAAACGGGTTGCCAGTTCTCTTTCATCTGCAATGAAAGTAGAAATACCCACAGAGGTGTGAAATCAAATTGCTACAGTAGACAAGAGATGGTCTTATAGCATATCAGTTGAGGCCCTACACATTGTCCACTTCCATCAGGCTCCTCTTCATATGAAGTAGAATACTCAGCTAGAAAAGATTTTTGCCTATTTTTGTTCCCTGCAGTGTTCTAAAAGAGACCAGAAAAGGAAAAAAATTTGAAATCATAGATTAGTTTAGACTTAAGAAACTTATACTTTCAATATGACAATGTATAAACTATCATAAATTGTCCCCATTAGCAATGAATTCCTTATAGGAAAATTGATTTGCTTTGGGGGGAAAATGCAAAAAAAAAATCATGAAAAGATTAAATCTTCTTGTAATTATTTCCATTTCTGGAGCATGGTCTTTTTATAAATAATTTTGTCTTCAAGTAAATTGGCAGGCTTTAAAGTCTCATCATATCATTCATAATAACGAGTAAAATAATAAACCACAAACCAAACCACCACTTGCTCATTATTTACAGAATGCTAATAAGGACTTTACCCAGGAATGGCACTAAGCAACATACTCACAGAGGTAATTACAGAACTGAAGTCATTAAGATAACAAAACATTAGTTGATATACCAAAAGTTGACTCAATTTTGTCAAGGTAATGATTTAAAAGCTAACCAGCTTCTATAATGTGAGATGAATGATGCACTGTTAGGAATGACTCAGCAGGAGTCTGTATCCCTTTAAGAGCTTGAGTATAAAAGGGAAGGCCTTGCTGGAGTCTTTCTATCTCATCCGTTTCCTGCTGTAACTGATGTGTATTGGAGTTTGCTGAATTATCATCATGTGTATGTGTATATTTGTAGATAGTGTACTATAAACCACCATTTAATACAAACCACTGTTTACTGTATTTACTCCTGGGTTATCTCAGCGCATGCTCTGACAGGTTATGGGCCCAAAGTGAGGAGAAATCCAGTGAGAGCTTGACCCAGAGCCAGAGGAGTTGAGGCTTGTGGTTTGTTGTGGTTTGAGGTGGTTTGAAGAAGCAGGAAACATGACTTCCATAAGCACAATGGGAGGAGGTTTTGCAGTGTCTCATCTGAATGAGACAAACTATACCTCTCCTGGAGTCTGAAAATGGAGATGTACCTGTGAGTGTGGATGCTAGTTACTGATCCACCTGCAGTTCTGGATGATAGGGACCATAGAAAAAATGAAAAAGCATTGGCCAGTATAATCCTAAATTTGGAGGATAGCCAGCTGATACATGTGAGGGGTCTCCAGTCTGCTAAAGAGGGCTGGAAAGCTTTGTACAGTGTGTATGTGAGAGAGACTGTGAGCAGCAAAGTAATGCTGAGAAGAAAGCTATATAAAGCACAACTGAAGCTGGGAGAGAGCATGTCTATGCATTTGCAGTCCATGAGAAAGACATTCCTAGAATTAGAAGAAAGAGGTATGACTTTTACTGAGTCACATAAAGTGTATGTGGTACTCAGTTCATTGGACAATTCATGGAACATCCTAGTGACCAGTTTAGAGTCCATGCAGGACAAGGATGTAACCATGAGTTATTTGACTGGCTGGTTGCTGGAGGAGGAACAAAAATTTATGGAAAGGCAGCAAAGAGGGGGTGACGACAAAGCACACCCCAAGCCTAGATCTGCTATGTCCCAGGGCGCTGGCAGAGTGTCTGAGAAAGTTTGCATGGTGAAACGCTGCTTCACATGTGGTTCTACTGTTAGAAGTAAGTCTTCATCCTGGTTCATTCAAGCCGGGAATAAATAAGCAACATGGCAATTGCTTTGGGAAGATGGATACAGTTTATTGCAGAAAGAGCAGAGGAGAGAAGGGCTGAGCACATGGGCAGTAGATTTTTATACCCTCTCTAGCCTTTTGTTTGGAAGTTTCCTATTCCTGTGGCATGAACTTTGAGGCTATTTCCTGTGTCACGTATTCTGACCTGAGCCTAGGTGTGTCTCTCTGATATACTTGATGGTAATGGATTAGTCTTATTATGTCCCAAAAGTCATATCCTGCTTCCCTGGGGCTGGGCTAATGACTTAGAGATTGGGTGAGGTATGCAGATTTTCTCTTTGTCTTCTTGAGTTCTCTGGCTCCAACTTTCTTTTTTTTTTATTGGTTTCTAAGAGATTACAAAGAAAAAAGAAATAATAACTCAACTGAAAACAATCATATAGCACATTTGCATTCTTGACGGAGGAAATATGCATTCTTGATGGAGGAACTTAAAAAACGAGCGATACAATATAGATGGGAGGCTCCAACTGGACTTTCTTTATTTTTTCAGAATAATAGATATCGCTTGACCTCAGTTGCTAAAGCGAAAGACTTCTTTGAGAACATACTGATGGGTGGTAAATCCACGTCCCCAAGATCCAAAAGGGCAGACCTTGTAAAAGATATGGAATCATCACAACTTATGGAATTACAACCATTGCCAGCATCAGAATTGGATAAAGGACTATTGGCTGAACAGTCAGTGCAGTGTATTGATATTTTTCAACCTTTGGATGCAGAGAAGGCCAAAGAACAAAGGCACACACGTGTAGTTACTAAGTACATGGAACAAAGAGAAAAAGTACAGCCAGCTTATACAAAGCAAGTTGTATCTACATCTTCGGAAGCCATGGGAGCAAGACCTAAGAAGAAAGGAGTGGAACAAGTTGATTTGGCCTTGCAAAAGCTTTCACAAACCGGTCATGTCAAATAAATACTTGACATGGAATGTGAATGGTTTAAATTCTCCGCAGAAAAGGAAGAAGATATTCCATTATTTAGGGCTGGATCCTGCTTGGCGTAAAAAAATTTGAGGCCAGGATTGGTTTCTGGTTTTCAAAAAATGCTTTTAAAAATCCTTTTGGAGAAAAATATATTTTCCTGCCTTTTTAATATTTCCTTCTCTGGGGTTAACTTCCCTCAATTCCCCCCTTTGTGCCTTAAGTGTGTGAATGACACACTTAAATGGCATAAGATTAAAATTGATCTGGTCAGGGAAACTTAGAAAACAAGCTTTTAAACTGTTAAGCAAAAAAAATAATAAGACATTACTGGAGGCAGCAGAAAAAGATCCCTTCAGTGGCTCCCAAAAGGGGAGCTTGCAACCCATAAAGTTCTAAAAGTCAAGGCAAAAATTGTTAGGTGTAAAAGAAATTTATACTGTCCAATATTTTATGCCAATCATTTTCAAATGTTGGATGTCACTTTTAGCTTCCAGTCAGGTTTGCGCATTCCTCCCAAAATTCTTCACAGCCATGGTTTTTCTCATTACATGGCTGCCCATTTTCAAGGGTTGTTTCCTGCCTTAGCTCTTGGTTCATTGCATCCAGGTTAGTAATGTCCAATTAAGGTTAGCCAGTATGCCAGGCTATTAAATTTTTCTTAAATTGCACATAGTGAGCCCTAGGAATCCCAATCTGGGCCCAACAGTGCAAGATGTTCAGGGCTGAGGTTTGGGGATCTCTTTCCTGTTGCTTCCTTAGTCAGGGCATAAAAATTGCAAAATTTCCTGAGAGGGCCTGGTTCTCTCCCCCTTGGAATTTGTTGGAAGTTGTTCCTACAAAGCTTTGGTCCAATAGAACAAAAATCAGCCTGGGGAACTTTACTAAAGGTAGGTGGAAGGGATAGACTCAATGTGATTCTGAATGGTGTGTGTGTGCATGTGCAGCTAATTCTACAAAACAGGCAATACAAACATTCTGGATAAATTTTCCCTCCCACCAGATAGAAGTCCAAGGTGTTCAGTATTTGTTGTGCCAACTATTCCCAAATGTCATCTCTCCGTGAATACATTAAACTGACTTGTTACAATACAAATGTGGCAAGAAAGAAAAGTTTTACAATGACTTTCCACCCTCCCCCCACAGTCTAATTTTCTCTTCTAAGGCTTCACATGGCACTAGTGGCTCCAGGACTCCTTCCTTCTGCAGCTCTCACAGGCATCTGGGGAAATCAGATTGCATGGTGGCTTTTTAGTGTATGGCTGGATTCAAAACTCAATTCCATGGCTCTGAGGCTAACTTCCCTCACTATGGAGCATCTCCAGAGACACTGGAGGAGAAACAGAGGAGCAGTGAGACAACCAACATTTTCCCTGCAAGTGACATTAATTGAAAAAACCACATGGCTGTTGGACAGTGGGGCCAGTCAGCATATTGCAAATCACCCACAAATGTTTTCTAACCTGAGACCAGCTAAGCAAACATTTGTTAGCTTGGCTAATGGACAACAGTCTGCTGTAAAAGAGGAAGGTAAATTTATGTACCTGGTATTGGAGAAATGGATAATGTATTATATGTGCCAGAATTAGACCATAATTTACTCAGTATTTCGAGCTTGAATAAACTGGGATATGAAGTAATGTTTGCAAAGGGTCAACACACCGTTAGGAAAGGTGGAAGGATTTGTGCTCAGGGTGTCAAACAGGATAATTTGTATGTATTAAGGAAGCAGCAGGATGGTTGTGCATGAACACTCACAAGCACTCACAAGCATGATAACTGTGTACATATATTACATAGGTTAGGACGTGTGAATTTTAAAGTGCTGCAGAGGATGCTAGATCTAGCTGAGGGATTTAAAATTTTAAAAATGCAATACATATTTGGATTGTGCTATTTGCAGGGAGTTGAAATCTAGTGTGTATCATATAAATAAGAAAAGTACAAGGCAAACTAATAGGGTTTTGCAGTTAGTGCATGCTGATTTAATTGGTCCTATGGCACCCTTTCTTGGAGGAGCTAGGTATATACTAGTCTTAGTAGTATATACGCCATGTTTGGGTTTTGCTATTTATTGAAGAGCAAAACAGAAGTCCTTCAACAGTTCAGGCAATGGGTGAACTTTATAGAGCGAAGATATGGCCATAAAGTATGCCAGTTGCAAACAGACAGGGGAACAGAGTTCATGACTGATAATTTCCAAAGGTGGATGAGAAATTTAGGCATAAGGCACAGATGTATAAACCCTTACACACCAATAGAAAATGGAGTGGCTGAAAGGAGAAATGGTACATTGCAGACCATGAAGGACTCACTGCTGGCAGATGCAGGAATGAGTAACATGTACTGGGAAGAAGCCATAAAAACAGCCAACTATTTAGTGAACAGGGTATGGAGTGTTGCTATCAATGAAACTCCATATTACCTTCATTACTTCATCTAAGGACATTTGGCAATTATGCCTGGGTGTATATTCCCAAAGACACCAGAAGGAAAAGGCAGAAAAAGGCCAGGAAACATAGGTTTGTGGGATATGAGCTAGATTCCAAGGGATATAGATTTTCAGATGGAACTAGGAAGGTTGTGATATCAAGGTCTGCTAGTTTCTCAGAGCAAAATAATCGGAACAGGGTGCATGCTAACACTAAAGTGTTCATGCCAACAAATAGCATTAGTTCTCAGGAAGGAGAGGCTACACAAAATCCAAAGAAGGAGAACAAGATAATAGGTCAGAGATAGTAGGGATAGATGATGATAGACCTGACATAAAAAGGGAAGCCACAGAAACACAGGAACAGGTGATACCTAGGAGGTCTGAACGTAGTAATAAAAGTGTACCTCCTGATTGCTTCTCAGCAAGTGGGGTCAGAGCATATAATGTAAGGTATGAACCCTGTAACTATCAAGAAATGTTATCATTTGTTAAAGTAAAAAAGGATAAATGGAAGGACACAATAATGAACTGCAGTATAAGGCAGGAATGTACACAGAGCAAAATTGTTCAATTGTTCAACCTGATATGTTGATTAGGTTTTAAATGCAAGCAGGCATCAATGTAAAAGCGTTTGGTTTAACAGCTGTTTAGCTTTAAATGGGAGGAGTGTCAGGATAATAATTTAACAGCTAAACAGCTTATGGAAAGATGTAATGTAATGTGAATGATGCAATGATAGGACGATGCAATATTAGGAATGACTCAGCAGGGTCTGGGTCTGTGCCTTTAAGAGGCTCTCATCAGTTGATTGAGATTTTGAATCTTCTTTCCTCTTTTTAATGAAAATAAAATTCTAAATTTATGTTGATAAGTTAGACTTGCAAATATTTTAAAATTTAGGGCATCATGTTCTCATTTGGATCCACTATCCAAATGCCGAGTAATTTCCAATGGAGAAGACAAAGCTACAGTGCAAACTTTTCCTGTTGGCATATGTCTATGGTCCCAATAGAGGAGAATATTTGTAGTCAAGGTTGAAATGAGGAGTCCTTGATGCTCTCTGAGCTTGGCTGTTTTCCTGCAGATGTTTCATTATCCAAACTATGTAACTTCATCAGTGCACTTATGATATTACCTAGTTTGGGTAATGAAACATCTGCAAGAAAACTACCAAGCTCAGAGATCACCAAGAACTCCTCATTTATGGTCATGGTCTATGTTCATTTAGCATGAACGTAAGAAGCTCAGACAAGAAAGTGATGGAGTCATAGCATACTTCCCCAAACCTTCACGGATTATTATTTCTTTTTATCTGTGATAGG
This sequence comes from Bothrops alternatus, assembly GCA_034064705.1. NCBI lineage: Eukaryota > Metazoa > Chordata > Lepidosauria > Squamata > Viperidae > Bothrops > Bothrops alternatus. The sequence goes on from JARGCV010000077.1 coordinate 11,143,211, forward strand.
TGTGGGCTGAAATCTTTGAGGACTGTTAATGAGTACTTCATGAGTGAAATTTTGAGTCAACTGCTTCCCCTACAGGCCCTTTATTTTTGTCAGGATCCAATCTGAAGACAAGTTATGGACCACTTGTTCTTTAACTTTGGATATTTTTGTTCCATTTAATATTACCTTAGCTGTGACTTTCTCCCTTGAGTACTATGGTTGCTTTGTCTTTTCTTTTTGTTGTTAGTTTGCTAAAAAAAAAAACAACTCAACCACTTATAAATCTGATAGCAGAATGAGGGTGGTAAAATGGGCCTACCCTATGGGTGAAGAATCCAATCTTCAAATGAAACTGAGGCTGTCTAATAAAATTGCTCTGTAAATGCTTCAAGAATTGGATTTAAAAACACATAGCTACTGAGAAAACAATGTAGAGAATGTCAAGAACACTTAGGATTCACATGTACTTTTCACTGTCTCCAATAAAAGCCAACATTTAATTCTGGTTCCATGTTATTATTACTATTGTTGTCCTGGATGTCACTTTCTTCAGCAATAAAATCTTGACAGATTTCAGGTCACAGAGTGAGAACTGAACATTTTGACTTTCTTTCTTTCTTTTTTTCTTTCAGTTAGCAATTGTTGAGAACTATTTTATACACCATTAAAGAGATTTTCAAATCTAGTTCATGAACTAGGTTATTTTTCCACTAGGTGGTGTTGGTTTCGTTTTGTTTAACTGTGACTTATGTGGATTTTTTTTCTGTGTGCCAGTGCCATCACCAGTAAAGAAAAAAAGAGTTCTAAGCAAAAATGGATGTGAATAGAGGAATAACATTTGATGAAATAGGATGCAGGAGGCATTTGGAAAGATGTTAAAAGTGAACTTCATTTTGTAGTTTACGCTCAAGATAGCGTGCAGTTCTTCTGTGCTGCAAATCCTACTGCAATCGGGTACCTTTAAATTAAATGACATTTATAATCCTCAAAATATTGTCTATTAATTTTACTCTCTTTCCTTTGCTATGTTTATTAAATTAGCAATAAAGTCGAAACCTAAAGCATTAGTCATGCTTTTAGTTATCAGAATGCACATGTTATGCTTCATTTAAGCAATCAGGTAACCTGAATACCAGTCATTTATTTTCCAGGGCATCATTTGTTTTTTATTGAATGATTGATTAAATTTATTATAGTGCTGATTGACTACCATGGTTCTGCCAGCATTTAGAACTAAACATAGTTTAAAATCAGTTTAAAATCAGAATTAAAACTGGAAAAATTAAATAGAATTAATAATGACTACTTTAAAAGAGTCTCTGTAAAAGTCAAAGTAAAGGAAGGACCCTTCACATGAGAAATAAAGGTCCAGCTGTGTACAATTCTAAGACATGGTGCTCCTCTCTATTTCTTGGTTAAGGAGCCAATGTTGTCCAAAGACATTTTCCATGGACATGTGGCCAGCATGATTATATGCCATAGGCACATGGAATGCTGTTACTTTCCCATCAAAGTGGTATCTATTAATCTACTCACATGCTTTTGAATTGCTAGGTGGGCAGGAGCTGGGACAAGGAATGGGAGCTCACCCCATTGTGCGGCGCTCAAATCTCAAAGTCAGGCTGTCAGCTTTTCAGCTGACAAGCTCAGCATCTTTAACCACTGAGCCATCACGCCCCATGGAGATATATGGGAAGTATCTTCTAAAGAATTGGGCAGCTACAGCAAAGAGAATGGTTACTTTACATGTCTTCCCAAAAGGGGCACTTGGTTTCTTATTCATGTATCCAGCTTTTTTACCTGTTTGATTGTCTTCATCCATCATCCTGTTTTTAATAATTAATTTTATTGTTAAATTGTTTTTATAATATGTGTAAATCATTGTTTTATTGTATGCCAGATATCTTGTGTAAAATTATTGGCATATACATTTGATAAGTCAATCAATCAATCAATCAATCAATCAATCAATCAATCAATATAAAACACAGCTAAATACATTTTCCTCATGGCATTCTTTGCTTTAGTGTACTATGATCTAAGAGCTCTTGATGTTCAAAGTTGTAGACAATCTATAAATCAGCTTTCTCAGGTCTGGCCTAAGGATGCTTCTTTTATCCCAGTTGAACCTTTTCTAAATGTAATTAATGCTGTTTCATCTGAATGCTATTACTTTTTTAACTAGAATTTTGAATATTGTAAGCCACCTAGAGTCTTTCGGAGTCGGGCAGCTGCAATAAATAAAAGAATATACAAAGAATTTGAACCTCCTTTTTGTAGTTCTTAATATCCCATTCCCCATTACACTGCCAGCAGTCTGTAACATACCCACAGGCATTCATTCTTGCTTTTCTCCTATCTTTAGAATTATTTGGGAGCTTTAAAACTTGGAATAAGTTTAAAATATTATGGTCACCTTCTAATACTATCCTGTTTCCTCCACACATGCACCATTCCAAATGAAAAATATGTGAAAACACACCAAATTGTACATATATGACAAGGTCCTTTACAAGCAAGCTGAAATTGAGCCTTGGTGGTTAGAATGCAGTATTGCAGGCCAACTCTGCCACCTGTCAGCAGTTTGATCCTGAAGAACTCAAGATTGACTCAGCCTTCTATCCTTCTAAGGTTAGTAAAATGAGGATCCTGATTGCTGGGGGCAATATGCTGATGCTGTAAACTGCTTAGAGAGGGCTGTAAAGCACTATGAAGTGGTATATAAGTCTAAGAGATATTGCTATTGTTATTTTTCCCATTAAAATTCAAAATCAGCCTTCAATCTGGATCCAATTCAATTATGCCCCTTGTTGATTGATTGCAATCTATTTCTTTGCTCCTCCAAGAACTGAGATGTAATCTGAAGAAAGAATAAACAGTAGTTTCAGAGAAACAAGAACAGAGATTTGGAATTAAACAAGCTCTCTAAAAATATCTTTCCCCCCCTAAAATATGTTTTGAAGTTCTTGTACTTAGAAAAAAAAGAAACCTATATGTTTGATATCTCCCACCCAGAAAAATGGGACTCTTATGTTGCAAGGGTGGAGAACTATTTAAGGGTGAACCAGATAAGGGAAGATGGCTTAAAGGCCGCAACACTGCTGTGTGTCTGTGGTCAAGAAGCATTTGAAATAGCAGAGAACCTGGTAGCCCCAGCACCTCTGGAGACAGTCATATTTACTGACTTAAAAAAATTACTAAAAGAACATTTGCAGCCCAAAATGTCTGTGATTGCATGGAGACATACATTTGAGCAAAGGGATCAGAGGGCAGGTGAATCTGCTAAGGACTTTATTGCAGCTTTAAGAAGAGCAGCAAAGCCATGTGAATTCAAGGATCTGGAAGAGAGGCTGCGAGATCATTTCATTTGCGGGCTGAGGAACCGAGACTTGCAGCAGAAGATGTTTGCTAGAGAGGATGTCACGTTCCAAGATGCCCTGAGAGAGGTGACAGCTGAAGAAGCAGCAGGGGGGGGGCTGTAAGGTCAATGCGGCCTAACAAGAACCTTCCAGAAGCAGTTGCAGTCCATCGGGAGGACGTCAAAGATGGAGAAGACTCGGATCCTGAAGAAGAAGTGAATAAACTTTACCAGCCAACAGGAAGGAAGCAGAAGGAACATCTGGACAAAGTCCCCACTGCCTTCAAATGCTTCGGATGTGGAGGAAGCCACAAGAGAGCTGAGTGCAGGTTCCGTTCTGCCATATGCAGAGAGTGTGGAAAGCGAGGCCACATCGCAGCCATCTGTTTGGGTCACCAGAAGGTACAACTTCAGGAAGAATTGTACCAGGGTCCCCAGCCAAAATAGGGTGGGCTTCTGTGCATCACACAGGAGTATTTTGAGGACAGGCACACACAAACCTTTAAAGAAAAAACTGTCCCTTAAGGTATGGTTGCAAGGGGTGCCCATAGCCGTGGAGTTGGACGCTGGGTCCACTCTCTCTATTATTTCCAGCAGTACATTTAGAAAGATTTGTGAAAGCAGTGGCCTTCGAGCCAAACTAAGACCATCCAACATAATACTTACAGACTTTCAAAATTCCAAAGTGTGTGTTAAGGGGGAGGCCACCCTTAATGTACAGCACAAGGATTTTGAAGGTCCCCTAGATTTGTTGGTTGTGGGGAGGGAACGCACAAGCCTCATTGGACTCGATTGGTTCAAGGCCCTGGGAATCCAGGTCATGCGCTGCACAATTTGCAAATGCAGAGCCTAGCAGAAGTCTGCAGGGAGTTTGCAGATGTGTTTAGTCCAGAACTTGGATCCTTCAAGGGGCCTCCAGTCTCGCTAAGGTTAGATCCAAGGCTGCTGTAGCGGAGCCCTTACATAGGCTCTTGGACAAACAGGCTCCTTGGTTGTGGACAAAGGTCCACGAAAAAAGCTTTAATGAAGTTAAGGCCTTACTCACCTCTAATACTGTATTAGCTCATTTTAATGAGAAATTGCCTGTTTGCATTGCTTGCGATGCTTCCCCATACGGTGTTGGGGCTGTTCTTAGCCACCTAAAGGCAGATGGGACCCAGGTCCCTGTGGCCTATTATTCCAGAACTCTGTCATCTGCTGAGCGAAATTACGCCCAGATTGACAGAGAGGCTTTGGCTTTAGTGGCCGGCATTAAGAAATTTCACGATTTCTTATATGGCCGCAAATTTACGATCTATACTGACCATAAGCCACTTCTGGGGTTGTTTACTATGAACAAACAGACCCCACACATCATTTGTCCTCGTATGCTGAGATGGTCCATTTTTCTATCAGCATATGATTTCACATTGATTCACAAACCTGGTAAGGATATGGGTCATGCTGATGGCCTGAGTAGATTGCCCCTGCAGCTTATGGAGCCTGCTCCTGCTCCTGCAGTTCATATTCTGTCTATTCAAGACTTACCTGAGTGTCCCCTCAATGCTAGGGATGTGGCTGCAGAAACTTTCACTGATCACACGCTTACACATGTGTTGTCCTGGGTATTGTCAGGATGGCCTGACCAGTGCCCTGATTCTGTGTTTCAAAGCTTCTGGAAAAAGAAGCATGAGCTGTCCACTTTCAAGGGTTGCCTATTATGGGGTAGCAGAGTTGTAATTCCGACCTCATTGAGATCTAGAAACTTGACCTCCTTACATGAGGGACATCCTGGTATCGTCAGGATGAAAGTGCTTGCACGTAGCCATCTTTGGTGGCTGGGTCTGGATAAGGCTATCGAGGCCCAGGTACACGGATGCCAAGTGTATCAACAATCTCGCCCTGAAATGCCTCAGGCCTCAGTACACAGGTGGGAGGAAACCCAGTTCCAATGGTCTAGGGTGCATATAGATTACGCTGGGCCCTTTCAGGGACAATTCTTCCTGATTGTTGTGGACAGCCATTCCAGATGGCTAGAGGTTGTTCCTGTTTCATCAACAACTACTGCCAGGACCATCCAGGTGCTGTGAGGAATCTATGCATTACATGGCCTTCCAGATGTCTGGTTTCAGACAATGGTCCCCAATTTACTTCTTCTGAGTTCCAGGTCTTTCTGCAATCCAACATGATCCAGCACGCGACTTCGGCTTTCTTCCATCTGTCGTCTAATGGCATGGCTGAAAGAATGGTACGCACTACCAAGGATACCCTCAAGAGATTGACTTATGGTAACTGGCATCACAGGTTAGCAGATTTCCTTCTTGCACACTGCAACACACCATGCACTTCAACCGGGAAGTCTCCTGCTGAACTTCGTTGGGGCCGTCGCCTCATTACTAAACTGGACAGGCTGCACCCTGATAGGGTGGCTCCACAGGCATCACAACCAAGGGCTCCAAGAAGACTGCAAGTGGGAGATCCAGTTTGGGCACGTAACTATGGGCCGGGTCACCCCTGGGTACCAGCTGTGGTTTGCAAGGTCTCAGGGCCTTTATCATACAGAGTGACACTGAGTGACAGCCGAGTCCTTCACTGGCACACTGATCAGCTGTGTGCGAGACTGGGTTCGCACCCTTCCGCTCCTGGCTCTGCTCTGGGGGGGGGAGGATCAGAATATGCATTCTGAGGAATTAATTCAACAGTTGGTCCAGGGTCCTAACAGTGGCTTGGGCAGGAATTTAATGGATGGGGAAATCACCCCATACATCCATGATCACTACAGAAAGGGAGTTACACCGGGGGTATCCTAACTTTTCACAACTGACACATAGTGCTCCAGACAGAGAGACTGACCAGGGGCATTCCAACAATTCACAAGACTCTAGTGAACTAAAATTCAGGGGGAACCAAGGCCCAATTCTGCAATTGCCCCCAAAAGAAAGTCAGTGGGACAAGGGGTAGCCTGGGAGGTATCTCCTGACTCTGACACCTTGGGCATAGCCTTAAGGGGGGTGGGACAAGGGGGCAACCCAAATGCCCAACACACTTCAGCTGCGGGCAAAGGATGCGAATACTGTCCCCCCCAAGAAAGGTCCATTGTGGAATTGGGGACTACCACACCACCACAGTATGCTGCCTGGGACGGAGAGGCCCCAGCCACGCCACAGAGGGGTGGGTCAACCAGGTCAGGGGAGCAGCTAAGTCCTGGCCTGCTGAGCCCGGTGGGCAAGCAGGCAGGCCAGGCAACAGCTCCAGGGGCATATGAAAAAGTAAGGCAGCAATGCCTGGGCTCACCTAGCCTGGTGGGCAAGCAGGTGGGCCCAGCATCGTCATCAGGTCCGAGAAGGTCACAAAGAACGAAACAGCCACCCAAATATCTCAGGGAATTTGTTAACCTGCAGTCCAGTTTTCGGGGAATGAATTAGTGGGCCCCAGAGAAGAGGGGCTGTTTGGCTTCTCATTATTTTTGTTTTGGATACATTTATTCCCAAAATGATAGAGGGTATTAGCCCTAAACCAGCAGTGGGTAACCCACATTCAATGCATTTGATACATGGAAGTATAACTCTCACTAGAGATCTCGTGTGAGCAGTGATGGGTATGTTCCCCTCTAGGGGGGAGGGGTGTTGTGTCCCGAGCCTGCGGAAGCAGGCTCGGGATGCTGCAATGGTCCCGGGCAATTGCAAAAGCTGCCCGGGACCAGACGGAGTGGCGCCAGTCCTGCGCGCATGCGCAGGGTGCGAAAACGCTCCGCAAATGTAACTTTTCTGTCCAGGTCTCTGGATTGTTAAGACAGGCCTGCATGCCTCACTGTTTGCCTGATTCGATCCTGTAAGCACAATAAAGCCAGTTGTTGAAGAAATGAACCTCGTCACTCCTCATTCCTCGAAGGACATAACCACATCTGGAGGGGGCGGAGATTGAGGAGGGAAGGATTGGAGGGAAGTAGGGAGGTAGGGAGGTAGTAGGAGAGGGTGGAGAGAGAGGAGGGAGAGAGGGTGGGGGATAGAAGTAGGAGGTAGGGAGGAAGGAGAGGGAGATGTGGTGGAGGGGGTGCTGCCGAGCAATAGCCATAATTATTTCAATTATCTCATGTAAGGTTTTATGCTTTGTCTTGTGTTGGGAAAACGATTGTGCTCAGTTGAGTTGTATTCAATTTGTTTTTTGTTGTTTATATTTATAATTATAAAACTAATAATTTTTTTTAAAATAAGTAATGATTTTCAATATGTATTTGGATATGACTATCAAAAAAGTCCATTGCATTCTTTTAATGTTACTGCTTCTCTAATATCTAGAGAGATAAAAGTCAGAGGAATTCATGCCATACTTTGAAATGAATATGTCCAAGCACTGATGGGTTCTGTTCAGCAAGGACCTCTGTAGTGGAGTATGAGAAACATAGTCCTCATGCCTTTTTGACACTACTTTTTTTTCTAACTGATTATCTCTCCATTCTACCAAATTGTTTCTCTTCCTCTAGGATCAGGGACTTTGGAGAAATGTGCTCTTAGGCTGCAAAGCAGATGCATTAAAAAAAAAATCTCATGCTCATTGAAAATTTGAATATCAGTGTTGTGGTAATGTCCATTGCAGGAGAAAAATATATTCTATTGAAGTCCAATGTACAGGCTACTTAAAATGTATTGCTATATTTTTTTTTATTAAAGATACAAGAAAAGCTTTGCTGGACTTGATCAAAGTCTCATTTAGTTTGGCATTTGTTCTTGCAATAGCCATTCAGAGGCTCAGAGCCACACAGAATAAGGCTATAATTCACAAGGCAAGGCGAGGTCAAAAATCTTGGCAAGGTATTAAAACCCCAGAAGCAGTTTGTAACATAAGGAAAGATTGGGGACATAAAACAGGAACAATACTACTAAAAGATTTCTGTGGTGCTGTTCTCAAAACAACCTGAGTTCAGAACAGCTAAACAGAGCAGCTAGCAATGGAGTTATTATGTCTTCAGAAGACTTCAAGGCAGTGGTGGGATTCAGCCAATTTGCACCACTTTGGCAGAACTGGTAGCTAATGTTTTGTTGCCAAGGCCCAGAATGGACTTCTGGAAGCAGCATCCACACAGAGAACCGGTTGCTCACATATTTGAATCCCACCACTGCTTCAAGAGCATAAGGTTTTAGTCTTGAGCATGGGCTGTAATCAATATTTGTGTATCTTGGCCTTTTCTTTTGATTCTGAGACTAAGGGGAAGGAAATGTGTAGTGGTCCTTAGATACAGATTTCCCGATTCTTGAGTTTTTAATAAATCCAGATAAAACATTTATTTTCCTATCTAGTTTTTATTTCTTTTTCTAAGTTCATCTGAGAAATTACTCTCAGATGGTTGCATTTCAGGTCAACCTAAAACTTTGACTAATCATTTGTTAGAAGCCAAAATGTTAACTAAAGAGTATGAAACTTGTGCTTGATCATGAAAATGCTTCTGCTGTTTATTGTGCTCTATCAACAGAAGTTTTTAAAAAGATAAAACTTCACACGAAATTCTATGATATAGTAAAAGGAAGCCAAGTTCACAAGAGTTTTACTATTTTAATAGGTTCTTTTGTTCCTACATGTGAAAATGGAACGTCTCTTTGGAATCTATCTTGACTTTGGGTGAGCGTATGAATATGCCCATGTGCTTTTCATATAATGTTACAGAAGTGATTTGCCATTGCCGCCTTCTGTTTTTGTTTTTATTTTAATCTCATAATTCAGATAATAGTCCTCAAATATGCAGATGATCCTCCATCCAAATGGTAACCAGGGCCAACTGGTTCATATCAGCTTCTCGATATCAGCCAGGATATAGTAAAAGTTAATATTTGCTGTAGGTGGCTTAACTTGAATTTCATTTGTTTCCACATGTTTATAAAAGTCCATGTGTTATAAGACTCAAGAAGGTTGGACTAAAAATGCAGAAAGGAGCAAAGATGTAAATATACCCTGTAAGCTTTCAAAAAGAAAAAAAGAAAAGAAAAGAAAAGAAAAGATCATCCAGAATTCAGATTCAGGATCTATATGACATATTACATATAATAACAAGTTATATCCATGAACATTTATTGAGCTTCTTGGGTAAATTGGATATGATGAAAGCTTTCTTTGATTTGCTATTCTAGTGAGACACGTTCTTGTGAACGATGCAATATTTTCCAATTTTTAAATTTACTAATTATCCAGTGATGTACTGCTAATAAGAGGAATAAGTGCATTTCCAGTTTAGGGATAGAAGGGACATACATAATTTAGTTCACTTTTAATAAATTTATAGGCCCATACATTCTAGGACAACAAAATTGGTTTTATTATACCATTCTAAACTTAGTAGCATTTTGCCTGAAATATAGACCACAACTTGTTTGGAAACTTTAAATATGAAATGAAAATAGATTGTCATGATATATCCCAAAGTATTACAAGATATGAGGTTCCTAATCTTAGATTTTGGGAGTAAGACTAAATGATCTCTGCATAATATTTCTCCAGAATTCTTAAAGTTTCTATGATATTATATATCCAAAGTACAAATAAGAAACCAATTGCAAGCACTGAATACCTTATATAATAAAATATATTAATGTGAGTTAAATCAAATTTCACATCTGTAGTTCCTTTGAGTTTGAGGGTAGTGTTGCCTCTCCAGAAGGCTTCTGTTTGAAGCAGGATCAATCTACATTGCTACTTTTCTTCTACTTGTTTTAGCACAAACTGCATTCTTGTTTAAAATACTCTTGTGGGAAATCTAGATATATTTGTTTTTATCCTTCCTTGAGATGATTGATTTGTTATCATTCTGTTCGGATGGTCACTGAAGGCAAATTCAACTCAATGACATTGTATCTTCTATGAATGCTAGGTCACAAGAATAAGCAGATTTTAAAGATTTATGTTAGCAGGAAAAGCATGTTAAAGCTTGACAGCAATCCACAATCCGGTTAAGTTGAAGAGCTAAATTGACTGAGACTCAAGTACTTTGACTTAAATGAGATATGAAACTGAAGAGAAAGTTCAGACTCTTAAGTCCTGAAAATATTCTTCAATGCAGCAAAAATGAGCCTGGATGATTTTATTAAACTTCTAAAAATACTTCTAAAAAAGACAAAGAACTGCTATCAGGTAACAAGAAAGAAAGAAAAAAGAAATGCCGTTGTTGTTATAGGAAAAAAACATGATGAATAAGGTGCTTTTCTTAAATCATCACGACAAAGTAGTATTATTTGAACCCCAAAGGAAAAAAATATATAATTTTGCATTTAAAACTGGAAGTTCCTCACTTTTACCTTTCTCTATAAAAGTTTCCATTTTCTACTTATTGTCTATTTACCTACACTGGAAAAGCCTTATAAAGTGACATGTATGTGAACTACTGCAATATGCTTAAAATGGCTTTGTGTCAGAAAATGCAATTGGTAAAAAATGTAGCAGTCCAGCAGCTAATAGAGATAAACAGTTTACCAATATAACACTAGCACTTGGGGTCATTTTTTTTGGCTGGCAATAGGTTTGGGGTCCAACTCAGGGTGCTGATTTTATAATATAAAGCTCTGTGAAATTTGGTATCTACCTAAACTGCTTATACAGATTTAGACCATTCATCCCTTCTCAGCAAGTCCTCACTTATAAAGCCAGTGGTGGGATTCAGCTGGTTCGCACCACTTTGGCAGAACCGGTACCTATTTTTTTTGTTGCCCAGGCCCAGAATGGACTTCCGGAAATGGCATCCACACAGAGAACTGGTTGTTCACATATTTGAATCCCACCACTGTATAAAGCATAAGGAAAATGACATTGATGGACGGATGTAGGCAATAGGTATTGAAGCACTTTTAAAGTCCAGAACAAGAAAACATTCAGAAGCAGGCCAAGCAGATGCTCCCTGATTCACTGAATTATAAGAGGAGGAGGTATAGAATAATCAAGACTTCCAAGATGCTGGAATAATATAATAATACATTATAATAAAATATAAAAGTAGTTTCAGCCTTCCTGTCTAGCCTAACTGACTTTGTGTCTAAGGCAGGACTAGAACTCACAGATTTCTGGCTTCTAGCCTGGTGGCTTAACCAGTAGAACAAACTGGTTCTTTAATGGGTCTTCTCTATGAAGAGAAGAAGATGGAAACTGGATACACTTTCATGGGTGGGGGTGCATTATGGAACTGTTGCTCCCTAGGTGTGGAAGGTTCCCACACCTTCATGAGATTATTAAGGGTGTGTTGTTCCAGTGACTATTCTGCTCTCTCAGTGTGATTTGATATATTTTTGAAAAGTTATCTCTACTTATTGGCTAATGTTCACTTTGCGGTATTTTTGGGCTAATTTTATTATTGGAGGTAGTGCTGGGCAATGTTACATAATTTTCTTTTACTCTGGAACTTTTGGTGCTTTTGATAAAAAAAAAATATATCAATGAAACAAATTCCCTTCTGGTCTTTTTCCTTAGGCTTAAATTGCAGCCTAAGAGGACAGTCACTCTGGAGACAGTAGGGGGATGACTGTGCAATGAAAAGTAGCATAGCCTCTCCCCCACAAACACATATTGATCCTCTGGCAACTGTGTACCTGCAAGAATGCCATATTTCATCTTTGAGAATTTCATCTAAATCTTTTCTCTCTTTGAAAGAAATTCTGAAATCTAATTCTCTTTCATCAGCTTGAAAGAATTGGCAGAAAACTACGTCAATGAATACAAAACTGATGTTTATAAATGAACTGTTATGTTAAATGGATACATGCACACAGAAAATAATGATACCATCAAGTGCTAAACTGAATTCCTTTCTTGGCTTTCCTTGAAATGTCTCAAGTACTTTTCAAAACCAGCTTTCTTGGAAGCTCTTGCTAGCTGCTTTCAGGTGAACGATGAGGTCTCGTTGCAGCCCTGATCTGTCATAGCCAGCCTTTCCTTTGAAATAGAATAATTATTTCACACAAATTCACTTCCTTTAGAAAGGAAGCTGATGTTTCCAACTTTGACCTTAGGTTTAAAGAATGATAAACTGCAGGTTCAAGGCTATTAAAGGATTCATTTAATCAAATTCAAAACAGACTTGCTGTAATACCTATAATCATTAGGGGTGTCAAACTGCCAGCCCATGGGCTGGACACATCATTGGAAAACCACGCCCACCCCATTGCCAGCAATGGCAAAAAAGTTCTGATATGTTGCGCGACATCACATGACGTTGCGAGTTTGACACAAGGCTTAAAATATAGTCTTAAAATAGAAACCTCTAATTAATAAAGTATAGGCAATAGTTTAACTTTCAAATGCTTGCCTAAAGGTAACAGCAGGTAAAAAATACAAAGCTAAAATTATATAAGGCTAATAAAATTGCTACATACCACAAAGATGGTCTTTATCCACAGTAAATTTACAAGGCAACAGAATTAATGGTAAATTGCTAGTCCATGCCACTTCAAAAAAAAAATCTGCCTTCAAGATATGCTGAGGGCATGATTTGGTTGCATAAGGTTTTCCTTAAAAAAAAATGAAATAGGATTTGCCACTCTGGTCTAGTGGTGAAGGCATCAGGCTAGAAAGCAAGAGACTCAATTTCTAGTCTTGCTTTAATCATGAAAGCCAGTTGGGTGACTTTGGATGAGTCATTCTCTCTCAGCTCAATTCATCTCCTAGGTTGTTCTGAGAAAAAAAAAATAGGGAACGAAGCTATGTTGGAAATGTTACTGTCTAGAATTATTTGTAAAATAAATAATTAATTAAATAAAATATCTGCCACCAACTGTGTATGTTACTCTTAAAGTATGAATATCCTAATGGGAAAAAAAAAGAATATTGGCACCAAGCCAGCATCCTAGCTGAGGAGGAATCTTTCCTGCCTCATGATTAACTTCTTCTAGAGAAGGAAGCAATATATTGACCGAATGTGGAGCAGCTTGCTGTTCGACTGGACCCCTTCCAAGTACTACAAGTAACAAGATTTATATGGATGATCTTCCAAGAGGCTTTTAAAATTTTGCTTAAGATTGGAACAGTTCTGATTCCATTCTTAAGCACATAGCCAGAGTGTCCTGGGGGAGAGACTTATTTCAGAGTTGGCTGTAAACCTGGGCTCTCCACATATTTAACCTCATTTCAGGAACTGATTTACTGGGTTAAACACTCTCAGATATGGCTTCCTAGACTGTCACTGGAAACATAAATAGAGCCACAGGGTATACAAAGGCCATAGGTTTTACCTAGGCCTGTGCTCCCGGTTTTAATTCTAGGCTTTTTTCTTCCATTCTTCTTCTGATGAACCATGCTGTTATAGCCTTGGGAAACCCTTGATCTATACTCACATAGTTTGTTTTCTATCTTGCGAACTGCCTGGTTCCTACCTCATCAGTATCATTCTTTATAAACTGATTTATTTATGGTTCTTGACATTTCATCTGAGCCATTGGTCTGCAGCCTGATGAATCTTCACCATCAGTCTTCCCCTGTGTATGTCTCTCTGTGTGGTGCCTCTCTCTCTCTCTCTCTCTCTCTCTCTCTCTCTCTCTCTCTCTCTCTCTCTCTCTCTCTCTCTCTCTCTCTCTCTCTCTCTCTCTCTCTCTCTCTCTCTCTCTCTCTCTCTCTCTTCTGCAGATTCATTTAGGAACTGTTGACACTTACACATTTTCAAAACTAACATTTTACCTAATCTTTAAATGCATCAGAAAATTTATAACTGGCTACCTCAACACCAAGCAAAAATTTGCAGCTATCCAGTCATTGCTACTCCCTATCAATAATGTGGAGAAAATAGTTATGATGTTTAGAATTGATTGTTTGGAAGAACTCTTTGGCCTTTAATCATAAGACTTCAATTCATTTTAAGCTTTTATTAAAGCAAATTGGAATGCATGAAAAATGTTACTATGATCAAAACCAAACAACACTGAGCACAGGAAATGAATCAAGTTGCTTACTTTTACTTTCTCTATATTGCCACACAATTAACACAATTAATTGCAAATTCTGGAGTAAATGTCACAGGAGCATTTATAATATCTGAAAACATTTAATCACTTCTTATACTTGTAGTGTTTAGTTATTTCTTTTAATGTTATCTGTGAACCAAAAGCTGCCACATCAAAGGTAAGTTGCACAATGCCATCATTTCATAAAAAGTGTAGATAAAGAAAAAGGAAGAAATAATGTTTTCCTCTTTCATGGTTCACAAAGGGATGATGACAAGTGGCAGCCCAAGGGTGTGAATGAATGGGAGTCAGGAAACAATGTGCATTGATTTGGTGATGATAAATGACAACCCTTGGAGACATGTGTAGGGAAAAGAAGGAACTTTCTTCAAAGAGAGCATAAGGGATAAGTTCCTCTAAAGGAGATCAGGAATCCACTTGCCTAGAGCTTTCTATTCTAAATGACACCATAGAATTTGTGCTCCATTATGGCTTGCGTTCTATTTCATAAAGAATACCAATTTCTAAAGTCCAGGGACCTGCAGATATTTTAATATGTACAATTCATTGTTCTATTTAAAAAAAATTGTGAAATTTAAATTTTTCTGACCACCACATATCTAAAGATAAGTCACACTGTTCACTGAGTTCAGATCTTACCTAATGCTTACAAAATGCTTTTATCTCCTACTGATTGTAAACAGTCACTGAACTCACATCTTACTATCTTTAATAATGTGTTTCAACATCAGATAAAAATCCACCTAGGCCAGATCATGAGTATTAAACGGTTATTTAGTACAGAATATGACAACATTCACAAGAAATAGTCCACGGATAAAGAATAATAAATATTTTTTTCCTAATAATATCCAAACCTATCTTCTTTGTCTAATTCTATTTACCAGTTGATTTCTCAACCTGACTCTGAATCTACCAACTGCTATCCATAGTTTGTCTAACATCACCGGACTTGAAATATCTTTAAAAAGTCACACATTCTGTAGATAATAATATATTTTTCTAGAATCATAATATATTAGTTGAAAAAGTAATTATAAAAGCTCACATTAAGCTTGCAACCTAAGAGCTAAAACAAACTTCCCAATCTGATATATATTCCTAGTGTTTTTGATTGTTGTTCTCCTTATACCTAGCTATCATGGCAAATGCAGGCTAAAGATGAAGAAGAGCAAAAACAAGACAAAACTGATGAAGATTGCACAAATAGATGTCAATCCAAGGTTACTCAATCTAGACTGTAAAAATCTAGATGACTACTAGATAGCAGAAAATATATTTCACTATTACTATATTTGTAATATATTTACTATATGTTGTTTGATATTCAATCATCAAATTGGAGTACTCATATAATCATAATAATCATAATCATAATAATAATAAAGTTGGAAGGGACATTGGAGGTTATCTAGTCCAACCCCCTACTCAGGCAGGAAACCCTATACCATTTCAGACAAATGGTTGTCCAGTCTCTTCTTAAAAACTTCCAGTGTTGGAGCATTCACCATTTCTGGAGGCAGGTTGTTCCACTGGTTAATTGTTCTAACTGTCAGGAAGTTTCTCCTTAGTTCTAAGTTGCTTCTCTCCTTGATTAGTTTCCATCCATTGCTTCTTGTCCTGCCTTCAGGCACTTTGGAGAATAGCTTGACTCCCTCTTCTTTGTGGCAGCCCCTGAGATATTGGAACACTACTATCATGCCCCCCCCATGTCCTTCTCTTCATTAAACTAGACATATCAAGGACAGTACTTTCACCAGAAAGACAACCTTGGGGATCCAATTCTTTGTGTGTGCAATCACACTTGCCCAATAAA
Source organism: Bothrops alternatus (assembly GCA_034064705.1). Lineage (NCBI taxonomy): Eukaryota > Metazoa > Chordata > Lepidosauria > Squamata > Viperidae > Bothrops > Bothrops alternatus. The sequence continues at coordinate 11,159,271 of JARGCV010000077.1, forward strand.
ATATTCTATTCTATTCTATTCTATTCTATTCTATTCTATTCTATTCTATTCTATTCTATTCTGTTCTGTTCTGTTCTGTTCTGTTCTGTTCTGTTCTGTTCTGCTCTGCTCTGCTCTGCTCTGCTCTGCTCTGCTCTATTCTATTCTATTCTATTCTATTCTATTCTATTCTATTCTATTCTATTCTATTCTATTCTATTCTCTTTGCAATGTCAGCATAGAATTAGAAAATCTGGTTTGCAAAACTCTAAGAAACCCTTAGATGGTAGCTAAGAGATATAGAAAACTCAAATTCTTTATTGCTGATATCAATATTTGACTGATTGACATTTTTTTGTAGGCAGATCTGGTATCCCAATATATCAGCTCTACTGAAATGTGGAGTTTCCTATATCCCTCATATCCTGCTAGTGACATATGGATGGTCCTTATTGGAATAGAATGATGAACTGGGTAGGACTTTCATATTACTTCCATGACTGTGCACTAATGCAGAAATGTTGTGTTTATCCAGCCTGAGGAGAGAGAGCTGAAATCCCTTGCAATTTTGACATCCCATCCCAATTCTTTAATATCCAAATTATTTTGTTTACACTATCTCGTGATCAGCTGAAGAATTTAGTTCATGGGCCCATAGCATGTCTACTACCTCCTTGCTTATTTGAAGTCTTTCTTCAACCAATAATTTTTTGAGACTATTTCTTACATTCTATGCTTGCTCATTGTTTGGAGGCCACATTCGACATTTGAAAAAACAATATGCATTGATTAAAAGATATATGTGGTCCAAGTTCACTAGTTTTCCTACAGGATTTTAGTTGGGGAAGGTGAGGGTGGATGGTTCTTGTCAATGCTGAAAATTATGGACAATCCAAAATTGTCCCACAAATGTATTTTATTAAGGCTGTCTGGTCAGATTTTGATTCTCAGCCATACTACATCTTTCTGATTTACATGTTAGTCCTAAGGAGACTGATTTCAGAAGGTTTCCAGTAGCTGGTTATTTTTCTTAAATATTTTTTTTTTAATCTTGGGAGCATATTGAAATCAAGTCTCTGCAGTCTGGTTCTACTGCAGAAAAGCTTCCTCTATATTTCCCTATGGAGATTCTCAGTTGTCCAGGTCATAGGTATCCCAAAGGTATTTTTTTTACCAGACAAATGGACTTCCTTGTTTTTCTTTGAAGACATTTTATTTCTCATCCAAGAAGCTTCTTCAGCTCTGACTGGATGGTGGGGAATGGAAGAAATAATACTCCTTGCAGACAGCTGGTCATTTGTATTCTTGTAGAGAGTCATTGAGGCCACCTGGAGGTTTATCCATGTCCTCAGGGTCATCTGAGTAGTGCAAATGGGGATGGAGTCTTCTTGGAACTGATGAAAGGACTGTGTTGTACTGATATTTTTCAACCTTTGGTTGCTGAGAGGCCCAAGGAACAAAGATATGCACGTGAGGCTATCAAGATTACGGATCAAAGAGAAATAGCAAAGCCAATTTATTCAAAACAAGTTGCATCGACATCTTCGGAAGCCATGGGAGCAAGGCCTAAGAGGAGGGAGGAAGTGGTTTTGGCTTTGCAGAAGCTTTCACAAAAAGGTCATGTCAAATAAATATTTGACATGGAATGTGAATGGTTTAAATTCTCCACAGAAGAGGAAGAAGATATTTCACTATTTAAAGCAATGTAAAAATGATGTAATCTGTCTACAAGAAACTCATACTAGAATTTCTGATCAGAAATATTTGATAAATAATAGGTTGGGTACACATTTTTTGGCAGCATCTTTAGAGAAGAAAAATGGAATTGTTATTTATGTTAAAAAGCATATAAAAGCTAAATTAATAGAAGCAGATACTAAAGGTAGATTTTTAGCTATTGAAATTTTACAAGATGGGAAGAAAGTTCTCTTGATGGGTGTATATGCTCCAAACCAGCAACAAGGTACATTTTATAAGTTACTACATAAAAAACTAATACAACTGGATTATAGATCTTGTATTTTGATGGGAGATTGGAATGGTATTCTTGATGTTGGTTTGGATAAGAAAAAGATCTCATCCGTTCCCCAATCGCGTTCTATTTTGCCTAAATCTTTTTTTGATATTAAAGATGACTTTAATCTGTCAGATATATGGAGAGAAAGACATGGTAGGGATCAAGAGTTTACTTTCTTTTCTGATAGACACCAATCATTTTCTAGAATTGATTTTATTTTAACTACTAGTGATTTTATATTAAGTTTAAAGAAGGTAAAAATTTTACCTAATGTGTTGTCAGATCATAACCCGGTTATGATGAAATTAAAGACTGGTCAGTCTACTAGAAGATCTTGGAGAATTAATGAAAATTTGTTTAAATATGAGGCAAATGTGGAAGAATGTAAAAAGGCTATGAAGGAATTTTTTATGTTAAATATGAATAGGGAAACGGCAATAGAAACTGTGTGGGACTCTAGTAAGGCTCATATGCGCGGAATTTTAATTGAATTAAATACAAGGCATAGACGTAAACAAGAGGAAAAAAGGAGAGTGTTAGAAGCGGAAATAAAGAAAAAGGAGTTATTATTAATAAAGAAACCAGATGATAGTAATATTAAAGAAGGGTTAAAGATTTTACGGAAACAATTTGATATGTTGATGGCTGACCAAGTTGCCAGGAATTTGCAATATGTTAAACACAATACATTTTTAACACTAATAAACCTGGCAGATGGTTGGCTTATACATTAAGGAAAAAACAAAAATCCCGTATAATTGAGAAGGTAGAATATAAGGGGCAAGAAGTATTTCAACAAGAAATTATTAAAAAAAGCTTTCCTAGAGTTCTACACTAAATTATATTCTGAAGAGAAGGTTCAAGAGAAAGAGATAGATGCCTTTTTAGAAAATCAAAATGTTTTGAAAGTTACACTGGATCAAAGAGACAGATTAAATGCACTGATCACATCAGAAGAAATTATTGCTGCAATTAAGCAACTGAAAATGGGAAAATCTCCTGGAACTGATGGTTTTACAGCGATTTATTATAAGTCTTTACAGGAAGAAATGGTTAAACCTATGAGAGAGTTATTTGTAAATATTCAAGAGGGGGGTCGGGTACCACCTTCATGGAAAACGGCTTATGTCTCCTTGATTCCTAAAGAGGGTAAAGACAATGTTAAAGTGGAGAACTTTAGACCTATTTCTCTGTTGAATACTGACTACAAGATTTTTGCAAAAATTTTGGCTAATAGACTAATGACAGTTTTAACTCAAATAATTCATCTGGACCAAACTGGTTTTTTACAAGGGCGACAGATGAAAACTAATGTTAGACAACTTGTCAATATACTAGAACATCTGGATAAACATATTCAGGTGCCGGCAGTTCTTATGTTTCTGGATGCGGAAAAAGCCTTCGATAGATTGAACTGGTTATTTTTGAAAAGACTTGTAGTCAAGATGGGAATGGGGGACCAGTTTATCAATTCTATATTAGCAGTATACCAGAAACAAACAGGGCAAATTATTGTGAATGGTCAATTAACAGATTTATTTAATATAGAGAAAGGTACTAGGCAGGGCTGTCCCCTATCCCCCTTACTGTTTGTGTTAACTTTAGAGGTTCTACTGAATAAGATCAGAGCTTCAGATGACTTAAAAGGAGTTCAGATTAGGCAACATGATTATAGATTATGCGCTTTTGCAGATGATTTACTTGTGACATTAACGCAACCAATACAGTCAGCTCAGAGGTTGATGGAAATTATACAAAGCTATGGAAGAGTATCAGGTTTTAAACTAAACATATCCAAGACAAAAATGCTGGTTAAAAATTTAGGTGATAAATTAAAACAGGATTTGGAAAGAATAACAGGGTGTGAGATAGTTAAGAAAGTTAAATATTTAGGAATTTATATTGAAGCGTCAAATGGGAAATTGTATAAGAATAATTATGAATTTTTATGGAATAAAGTACAATTAGAGTTGGAGAACTAGAAAAAATTACAATTATCAATGTTGGGAAGGATAGCTGCAGTTAAAATGAATGTATTGCCGAAATTTTTATTTCTATTTCAAATGTTACCAATACTTAAAAAGGATGGGAATTTGGAGGAGTGGCAGAAAAGTATTAATAGATTTATTTGGAATGGCAAGAAACCAAGGGTTAAATTAAAAATTATTCAAGATATAAGAGAAAGAGGTGGTTTGAAAGTGCCTAATTTTAAGCTATATTATTATGCAGCAGTTTTAGTAGCAATAAGTGATTGGATTAATGTAACTAATGAAAGAATATTGAATATAGAAGGGTACGGACTATTGTATGATAGACAACAAATCCAGGATGTGGTACCCTATGAGAAGTTTTTAATTAAAGAAGGGAACAGCTTAGAACTGAAATCACTAGATAGATTAAGGGAAGAAGGAATAGCTCATAACTGGTATTCACACATGCAACTTCAGGCTAGATGGCAAAAAGATATTAAATGGGTTTTTCTTTAAAGGATGGAAAACTAATTCAACAAGTTAGAGATCAAAGAAGTATGCATATTAAAAGAATATATGATGTTTTAATTGAAATTGATTCTGGAAATGAATTAGTTAAAGATTGTATGATTAAATGGGAAGGTAACTTTGGACATCCAATTACGATGGAAATCTGGAAAAGGATATGGGTGAAAAATGTAAAATTTACACAAGCTCAGCATTTAAGAGAAAATTTTTATAAAATGTTTTATAGATGGCATTTAGACCCAAAAAAATTATCACTTATGTATCCAAATATGCAACCTAAATGTTGGAGATGTGATTTTATGGACGCTACTTATTTTCATATTTGGTGGACTTGTAAAAAAATTAAGGCTTTTTGGATAAAAATATGGTGGATTCTTCAAAATATATTGAAAAAGCGTATTGAATTTTCACCACAGTTATTTTTATTAGGTATTATAAAAGACTGTACCACCATAGAGACTAAATTGATTTTGAATCTGATTACGGCGGCAAGACTGTTGGTGGGTCAATATTGGAAGACATCGGAAACACCATCTATTGAAGAATGGACATTAAAAGTCATGAACTTGGCTGAAATGGCTAAGATATCTGCATATTTGAAAAACCACTCAAATGAACAATTTTTGATGGACTGGAAAAAATGGATAGATTATATACAGAAGAAATATCAATTGAAGGAATTATATTTGTTTTATAGTTAAATAATTACGTATAAGTAGTTTAGTGGGGTTTCTTGCGTTTTTACCCTGTATTCACTCTGGGAAGCCTGGGGGGGAGGGGGGAGGGTTTTAATAATAGTTATTTTATATTTTTTCAACTGTTTTGGGGATTTTTTTTCTCTTTTTAGGTGGCAAGGGGTTGCTCGGGTGGCCTCTGGGCACCACATTGGTTGGAAGAAGAAGGAGGAGTGAAGGTTAGGCAAGTAGGAAGAAGGTATGAGGGAGAGGATGTAGGTGGGAGGAGAGGATGGAATTGGAGAAAGGTTTAAGTAGGTTGTTAGAGGGAAGAAGAGGGGGTTAGTTTTGTCTTAGGAGGATGTGGTGGGGAGGGGGTACCGAGCAGTTTTGTTTGATTGTTTGCGAATTGTATATGTATATAATTGTTTACAGTTGAATTGTTATTTCATTTTCTGTTAAAAATCTTATAAAAAATCAATAAAAATATTTATAAAAAAAAAAGAAAGGACTGTGTTGTAGACTAGAGGTAGGTAATGTCATATCCCTCCCCCTCTGTTGAGAGAGGATTGTTCAATTTTTGACATAGATGGCATAGATGGCACAGATGACATAAATGTTGACTTTGGACAGAGAGGACTGCTGGTTTGAAAGAGGGGTCGAAGAGGCAGTAGATATTCTCTTAATGAACATCTGAGATTTCACAATTTCGCGAAAGCAGCTAATCTAATTGGGTATATTTTCTCAGATGACTTCTTGGCTTCCTGGCTAAATTTAACAATTCTGTTTGTTTGTTTTATGATATATCAATTATTCCTCTGCAACTACCCCTACTATATTAGCAGGTTATCACTGTATGTAATTTACAAATTAGTTAAATATATATAAGTATGTGTATTCCACTAAGAAACATCTTGTACTTTTTATTTTATTTATTTATTTTTATTTTACGATTTTTATACCGCCCCCCCTCCCGAAGGACTCAGGGCGGTGTACAGCCCAATTAAAAGCATTAACATACCAAAGGTAAAATTATTAAAAATAAATTAAATAATTTGGCCCAATCATTTAAAAACCCAATACATAATCTTAAAAACAATTAAAAACATCAAAAGATAGGGTTATTAAAAATAGATTAAGTAATTTAGTCCGATCATTTAAAACCAACTTTGTTTGCTATGCATGATTAACAGCCCTGAAAAATAATAAATATTTGTTTGCTTAGGAAAAAAAGAGACAGTGTATAATTTAATGCTAGTATGGATGCACTCTGCTAAGAAGGAACATTTTTTACCATAACGTGTGTGTACAAAAGTGTCTAATAGAACTGTAATATGAAAAACACTTTGGTTGATATTTCCAAAACTGACCTTTTGTATCAGAATGGTCCTTTATTTTTCACATCATTATATTTAGTATGCAATAAACATGTAGACAGTCTGTAAAGAGGAGGTGCTGTTTCAATACTTCTTTGAAATAAAAATTGTTTTTCTGTCAGCAGGAAACTACTCAGTAAATCTGTTTAAAACAGAAGCAGATATTAGCACTGCAATTCAAGATCCACAAAGACCATATGTACTTTTGAAAACTGATAGTCCCTAAGGAAATCAACAATGGGTGAGCATAATACTTAAGTAGATGCACTGGCATACTCTTGCATTCAAGTGAAGTTGAATCACTTTTGTAGCAGAATCAGACAAATCTAATTTGCTCTGTGTTATTTTAGGTCCATTGAGATGAATATTGCATGGCCCACAAAACAAACAAACAAACAAACAAACAAACAAACAAACAGCATATATAGCATATATATAAATATATGCACACACACACACACACACACATACATATATATACATGTCCTTAATATCATTAAAAATGCAAATCCTGGGCATATCAATAAAATATATAAGAAAAATGAACACCAGGATAAAAATAAACAGGACTATTTAATATAAACAAACCTGTGAGTAAAAAAGTTACTTACTGAGCTTTCATCAGCCAAACTACTGACGTCATCAGAGTTAAAATGCTAGGTGATTAAGAGTGGCTGCCTTCTTAAAGAAGCCTGGCTTTTGGATGAAAATTCCATCAGCCGGCACATAGACCTCCTACCAGCATATCAGACTCTCAGAAGATGGGAGAAAAAATGTGGCAATCCACGGAGAAGATGGCCATCCCATATGGTGCAAAAGCAAGACCATGGCTCTACAAATGGGGAAGCTGCGATCCCTAGGAGGATAGCGAACTGGCAAAAGAGGAGGGGGGTGGGTGACATCACAACAAGATAGAAACTGGGCTGCAGGTGAGGCGGCAAGAGCTGCTATGGGAGGAGACGACGAACGGCTTGGAAGGAGAGACAAAAAAGGAGGGGGGCGTATGAAGCAGGAACATCTTTGCAGGATCAGGCAGAGGGAGCTACAATCATCAGATCCACCAACAGGCTGCCGGATGAGAATCAATTTAACACATTGCAGAGTAACATAGCTAATGGGCTGATGACGCACTCGAGGAGCCGGGCGCAGAGACAGGCAGCTGTATATAGGCAAGCTCCCTAATCACCTAGCATTTTAACTCTGATGACGTCAGTAGTTTCGCTGATGAAAGCTCAGTAAGTAACATTTTTACTCACAGGCTTGTTTATATTAAACGATCTTGTTTATTTTTATCCTGGTGTTCGTTTTTCATATATATATATGAGCTGAAACAAGCAAAAGGAAAGAATGATTCCTTCCTCCCATATTTGGGTTTACAGGGTGCAATCTAAAAAATAAACACTTGACACATTTCCTTACTCCCTGACTACTGACAAAGCGGGAGAGAACTTGTGGCTCAATAGGTTAAAGCATCTGCTTAGCATGCAGACTGCCCAGGTTCGAATCCCGGAAGGGTGAGTTCTGACTGAAGAGAGTTAAGAAACTCGAAATAGCTATATCAGAAATCCCTTATTTCTTTGTCAACAATTTTAAACAACATATATATATTTGTGCTTGCAGGATGGCTCTGGGTTGAGCTGAAACAAGCAAAAGGAAAGAATGATTCCTTCCTCCCATATTTGGGTTTACAGGGTGCAATCTAAAAAATAAACACTTGATATATATATATATATATATATATATATATATATATATATATATATATATATATATATATATATATATATATATATATATATATATATATATATATATATATATATATATATATATATATATATATATATATATATATATATATATGTTTTCTGAGGTTTTCGCGGGTGTTTGTATGTAGGTCTTTGGTTCTTCGGGTTTTCTCCCACGTAGAATTTGAAGTGTCTTGGCGACGTTTCGACGAAGTCTCATTCGTCATCTTCAGGCTGGTGCTTTCGGCTTCTGCTTCTAGGAGCAATGTCAGATTTTAGCTGTTTCTTCCTTTTAACTGCCAGTGGGGGTTTGAACTGATTGGCTGGGAGCTCGGCTGTGTTCTGATTGGGTGGAGGTGTGTCAAGTGTGTCAATATGTGTGTCAAGTGGTTATTTGACTGTTAACAGTCACTCCCTGACTGTTAACAAAGCGGGAGAGAGCCTGTGGCTTGAGGCTAAAGCTTCTGCCTAGCATGCAGACTGCCCAGGTTCGAATCCCGGAAAGGGTGAGTTCTGACTGAAGAGAGTTAAATAACTCAAAATTGCTATCTCAGAAATCCCTTATTTCTTTGTTAACAATTTTAAAAACATATATATATTTGTGCTTGCAGATGGCTCTGGGTTGAGCTGAAACAAGCAAAGGAAAGAATGATTTCTTCCTCCCATATTTGGGTTTACAGGGTGCAATCTAAAAAATAACCACTTCTCACACACACACACACACACACACACACACACACACACACACACACACACACACATATATATATATATAGAGAGAGATTGTGCACAGTTGAAAAATGATTCAAAGCAAATCTTTGTATCTGAGGCAAGCAGAACAGCTCTCCACTCTACAATAAAGTATTAACATGGAAAAAATGGTATAGTTACTATAAGGACTAATTCATTTTTAATACAAGTCCCTGGCACTCCTTAACAGAACCAATCATTTCCCAGTCTCTGCCCAACCCCGAGAAATGGCATGTCTTCTTTAATATATCATTTCTCAGATGTGGGCAGAGATGACTATAGTCTAGAGTGTGGAGCTCAACTGAGTTCCATTAATATTCCAGTCTAGTTGAGGAAACTGCAAGCAATATTTCCATCCTTATAAATGCGGGAAATATTGCTGTGGGTAGAACATGTCCATTTATGAACACAAATTTTATTTCCAGAAGAATCCATAGGTGTTTGAAAGTGATGGTTTAAAGCAGCTTGGAAAGCCAGGAACATAAATTGCCAACGAAGTAGAACAATAGCTCCTTCTTCATTTTTATATGCTGCATTTCCACTAAAATATCCCCATAGCAATTTACAAAAGAGATATTTGCTCATAATAGCATGTGAGCTTCCAGCAGGGTTGTAACAAATAAAATTCATAGATTACCATCAACAGATCCTAAATGTGATTCCCTAAGTCAGAGGAATTTTCCGATCCAAAACATCAACTTATAGTCAAACTGTACAAAACCATATATAATAAACTGGTCTAAATAGACTAATATTGATAATATATAAGATAAGATAACCTTTATTGTCATTTTTTTACTGTGGGCACAATGGCACATATCAAAAATGAAATTTAGTTGCCCGCTCTCAAAGTGAAACTCATACATGACACACACCTAAACATACTATGAACAACATACTCATGAAAAAATTATACTATGGAACAGCTTGAAAATCAGCCAAAACCACATTGCCCTAAGATGTGATCAATGCATGTTTAAAATAAAATAAAGGCACACATGGAGGCATAAACTCTTCTATTAAAAAAAAAGACAACCACAAACATCATAAAACAAAACACAATAGAGAAGAGCAGGAGTTTACAACAACATATTTCTGTTCTGTTCTTCAAAAGTTAAATAAGGTTGTCCTCAGTTAGTATTTCATTGGGAGACGAGCAGGAAATGCCAAAGCTATAGAACAGAGTGGAAAGAAGGAAGAAGAAGGCAATGCAAACCACTTCCATATTATGCAAGAGAAAAAAAAATATGGAGAGGTCTGTAAAATATTTAAGATTCACACTCATCTCTGAGAACATTCTATTCTTTACTCTTTGTACAGATTGCAATGTGAAGGAAGGCAAATGAGAAGGCCCTCACAGAGACTTACAAAGATTAAAACTATGCAAAAATTTGAATGAACATATTACTTTTCTTTAACCTTTCACGGATAAACTGATTTTATGTCCATTCTAAGAAAACCTTTTCTTTGTGTTATAAAATAACACTAGTATAACCATTCAGCTTATATATTTATCTGATTGTAGGTAATGATTAATAGGCTTGAGAAAATCTGATTTAAAGACTCAAAATAATCCATACAAATTACCTTTTACAAAAATCAAATGGCTACTGGTAATAGAGATTTTGATTTCAGGCACTTGATTAAAGCATGATTGCAGAGCTGGAGGGGGTCAGAGAGTTATAGAATAATTCATCATTGTTATGGAGAAAGAATGGAAAACATTATAGATTTGTCAAGTTTCTGTTTCATAAACTCTAGAAATAACTATTTTTTTAAAATAATTTTTTATTTTTTATTTTTCCAAACTCTCCCACATACATATACCATGATATTTATCAGATGTTAACATACATTCTTCTTACATTCATATATAAGATACTTTTAATAAAATGAAATAAATACATATACATGACTTTTGGTGTTGTTTGCCCATTTCCCCTTTCACTGTATCCACACTCCTTCTTCTCTACCTTCTTTCTCCCTTTCTTCTCTTCTCTACTTCCCTCTTGTTCCTCTCCTCTTCTCTTTCCTTCACCACTCTCCTCTTCTCCTCCAACCTTCCTACTTCCTTCTCCCCTCCTTTACTCTTTTCTCTCTCCTCTCCTTTCTTTCCTCTCATCCTTCTTCAGATACAATTCAGGGGTAATGTCCGAGCAATTGCTCTCTCCAAATTTCCCTATCTGTATTATATACAATAAGATTAATTTTCTCTTACATTAATACTTCTATTTATCTAACCTTCTCGGTATATACTTCTATAAATATTTATACAACCTCCAGTTATTCAGTACTGTGTTGCTTGGGTCTCCCTCCTTCTCTGTTCCTTCTTCTTCCATCTGAATTGATGTTAACTATCTTTTAACCATATTGTCTTTTCAGCCAATCATAAAAAGTTCCCCAGATTTCATAGTAGTCTGACTTTGTCTTATCTTTAATTGTCATTGTTAGTCTATTCATTTCTGCACATTCCAGTATTTTCCCAATCACCTCTCCCTCTGGGGGGGGAGGGCTTTCAGTGCTTTCCAATTTTGTGCAAACACAACCCTGGCTGCTGTAATTATATGAATAATTAAATATGTTTTCTCTTTATTGTATTTCCCTGGTAGAATACATGAATATTTCTCTAGAAATAACTATTATTGTATATTAAATTTTCTCTATTTCTATATGCAGAATGGATGTGCAAAAAATGGGACATTTACATTTTTACCTGAAACAGGAAGACAAACTAGAAAGTCCTTTATTATGGTCTCTCTAAGGTTTATCATACCAGAGACCTCGAGAAGTTGGAGGTCAAGTTAAGGTAATGCACACTTGATTCCTCATAGGACCTCTGGGAATGAAACAATAGCAGAATATATGTATGAAATATCCATGAAGGAAGATTGGAAATGAATGAGATGAACATGAATAAGGGTTATCCTTCAGGGCTTACACTATAGTGACAAGGGTGGCAAAATATACTTACTCTTCCACCCTTATTACATCAACAGATTGTACCTTGCTGATAGAAATCAGGGTGCTGTATATAATTCCTTCTATATGGCAATTTACAGAAAGACCTACTGTACCTAAGATCACTGGGAACCATTTGTGAAATATTGGTGCAATATTGATAAATTCATTCCAATTTGCTTAGACCTGGACAGAGTGTGAGGAGCTGAAAGGGCAAGTTCTTGTGTGGTTGTCTTTCAACCATTTTGAAGAAGCTAGTAGGGCAAGCTGCAGGAGTGACCTTTTCCACTATGAACTAAACCTTTGTCCAAATTAGCTTAAATTAGAGATAATTAATAACTGAATCTTGGAGCTGGTGGTGTCAATTGCCTTTGAAGAGGCACTGGGTCTCCTCCTTCCTGAAAAATGCCTTATTGGATCTGACCAATTTAGATAACCAATAATTATCTAATTGTTAGATGAATTGTTGGGATAAAGGCATTTTTCACTGCAGAAAGTTATTTTCCATAAGGTCTGAGTTCATAAAAAATATCTATGATATCTGATCCTTTTCTATAGTGTAAATTAAGCCAATGTTATATTTATCATCAAATGCCCGTTATTGGTAACTGATAACTTCATTTATGATTGTTTTGACTTCTAAGCTATATTGGCTGTCCTTTATTTTATGCTCTAAATGCATTCAATCAATAAGTGACACATGCAATGTTTACCCAATGTAGAAGGTCAAGGAAAAGTAATTTTCTCCTAGCTATTTAGATAAATATTGAAAGGCCATCCACCATTCAGTGGATTTTGCTTTAGCTTTGAAGCTATACACTATGAGATCACAATCAATGCCAACTTTGAAAGGCTATAAAAGGCTATACTCAAATGTTTTGTGAACTTTATTAGTCTCACTGAAGTTATGTATATTGACAACTATAAACCCTTTTAAAAAAGAATGGGTTATAAGTGTCATTGTATAAGCTCAGTAGAAGGTACAGATCTTCTCCTAAGTAATTTTTCTTGGTATTTTTTTACATATGTCAATAAGTGTAACTGTGAACCACAATATGGCATAAAAGGAGAATTGAACTGATAATGATCAGTTGATCTGAAATGGTTTTATTTATTTTTAAAATATATTTTATTTATTTTTTGCAATAACAATCCTTAGTGCTTAGTAAACAGCATGTTGTCTGGGTTCATATATTTGAAAAAACAATCAATAATAATTAATTTCTACAATTCCATGATAAATATATTAATTAATAATACGTTTCCTTGATCTTCCCTTCTTCCAATGGTATTCTCCTTTGTCAACATTAGATAAATATAATAATATTTTCAATGCATACAAGATTGGATATAAACATTTTTGTGGTTGTACAAATAATATTGACATCCATATATAACATCTTTTCTAATTAACTTATGTTTCAATTGTATTTATCATCTTGTTAGGTCATTATGTGTCCTGTTTTCAAAATTCTTATTAAAACTTAATTTCCCCTCAGTATTCAAACCATTCTTATCAGTCATAGTTTTCTCAAAATTGATTACCTAAATATCAATTTTTTTCATTTACATACATCATCCCAATATTTTCATATTTCATATATTATAAAAATATTATACTATTTATATATCCTATTAACATCCGCATATAACATATTTTCTGAACAGCTTATATTTCAACTATATTTGTAAAAGTCATCTTGTTAAGTCACTATATGTCCTGTTTTCAAAATTCTTATTTAAGCTTAATTTTCCCTCAGTATTCAAATCATTCTTCTCGGTCATAATTCTCTCAAAATTAATTACCTTTAAATATCCAAACTTTCTATTCACATACATCATCCCTGTATTTTAACATTTCATATATTGCAAAAAATACTGTACTACTTATATCTCTTATCCCTCTTACAATAGGGTCCTTTTATATCCAAAATTATCTTTTCTTTTAACCATATTCAAACAAATGTTTAATCATATAGTACTCCATCTGGTAAGTTGAATCAAATCTCTTAAGTCTAATTCTAGCCTTCTTCTTTTGCAAATAGCTTTCCAAGTTATTATATTCTGCTTGCCAGGAAGTTCCTGCATTTTTGTAAGTGTTGTTGGGAGTGAGAAGGACAAGTTGAGTAGGATATATGCTTTTTGTCTCCCAGACTCTGATGATTTTTTGGGCAGCTCTATAATCCATTTTGTTATCTTCTTTCTTATCCTCGAATTTGTTTTGAAGTCCTGACAGATAAAATATCTTTTCCATTTTCATCGTCGTGGTAAAATCTTGTAGATTTTTTTCTGTTTGTGTTAAGTTATAGTTCTCTTCATTTGTAGCTTCCCTATTTAAGTCACTTTCTTCTAGTTTGTGTTCTGTTATTTGATTTGTTTGTTCATTCTTTATCGTCATTTTCTGAGAGGTTTTTAATTGTAGATGTGCTCATTTATGTCATCAAAGTTGTTTTTCATCTCAACAAGGTTTAATATAATTGTCATTTGAATCTGTTGTAGCATTGTGTACATTTCCTCCTGAAAAGTACTTGTCTTGTCTTGGAGTATTACTCTTGCAGATCTCTGATGTTTCAGGCTAGTTTCTTCAGAAGGGTATATTAGGTGTAGTTTCCCGCCCCTTTTAGATAAATATGCAATATCCATTTTGTCTTCCCACTCCAAATAGTCTTTCACCAGTAGCATAGTCTCTGTAGTTAGCCTTATCAAACCAGCCAATCTCAAAATCTAAACAACCAAATCTTATATAGTTCTTATCTTTATATATGTTTTTTCTAATCCAATGCATTGTCAAGGCATCAGTGAAAGCAGTATTTTACAACAATTCTTCTATTCAAGGGTCAATTATCAACCAGTCAGAGTTGCAATCCAGAATGTTTAGCCACCGTGAAGGCTTCTAGTAAATTCTCCCATAGAAGATTAGCCAAGAGTCAAGGTTTTTCTTTTTCTGCAAACAATTATTGAGCTTAGACAACAGTTAAAGTTTTCTTTTTCTGCAGGCACTTTTTAAGCTTAAAAATGGCCCAGTATATTTTCTTTCTTTGTTCCCAGCTGTTTTCTATTTAGCTGAAAGTTATTACAGTTCAAGGAAACAGATTATTCTTTGTTTCTGGGCATCTTGCCAATTTCTGAGTCAGAATTACTTTTGTTCTATGCTCTGATTCTCCACTAGATGTCAGTAGTTGTTTATTTTCCACTTTTTCAAATAAAAATTGTTATTATTTTTTATATATAATTTTATTAAAATTATTTTGGGTGTAAATTCTTAACAGTTTTCTTAATTTTCAGAATTATCCAGACTATAGTGTTATTAATTTCATTTCAGTATGTTTTTTCCCCTTAGAAGTTAATTCACTGCTTCTGTCTATGGAGGGGTGGAGATTTAGTCCCCTCCCTCACTTTCAGATGATTTCTTACTTTGGGGATCTTTTCCAGGGAATCAGTTACAAAATAGTAGAGAGAAGATCATTATTGTCAATCAGTTTCAAGCACGCTGTTCACCACTGTTCTGGTTCATGCTTTTGGACTTATGGCTGCTGGTAGCTTGGACTAGACACTGATGTGCAGCTAGCTTTTCTCCTGTCAGGTTGGAGGGCTTCTCCCACATCGAGCAGATCAACCACCTTCGTTCATCGAGGTGCCCCTCCTTCTTTGTCACCTCTCCGGGTGACTTTTGACCCATTTAGGGTCCCCTGGCAGGGTGAAATCAGCTGTAGGGTGCAGAGCCCTGCAATCCCTCAGCTGCATAGCTACAGGGTGGAACCAGAAGTCCTGAACAGAATGTGTGTCCTTTAGTGTGATGAGTGATTCAAACATAGAAAATTAATGAAATGGAAATGATTGCTTTCTTCCTTTCTCCTGTTCTTTCGATATTTACAAGTAATACAGTATTATTTGTTAAATCTTATTATTCTATTGTTTGTTTGTTTTTTCTAATGAGGTATGCTGCTTTCCTTCATGAAGGTTTAGTCATGTATTCTTAGGACAAATAAATTTGATATGACATTTAAAGCTTCAGAATACAATACAATAGATATTTTCTAAGAACTTGTAGATTAGAAGATTTCTGTTGCCATCTTTAATTTCCATTTTGATCATTCAGGTGACATTACATCTTCACTCCCTTCTTCATATTTTTCTCTTCACTTCCCTCTGTCTTGCACATAAAGCATATATAGATGGAACAGCCACCTGCTATGGATATGACATAAACCTCATCATTTTCATCCTTCTCCTCACCAAAGGGGAATGACAGCTTACCCTTCAGAGAGGATATCTAATTCTTTTCTTTCTGCCATGTCTGTTTAAATTTCCATACCTCAGTTTTTCAAGGTAACAAAGGGTTCTTTGATCATCAGAATTTGACTCAATTTCCTTCTCACCCAGGTTAGCATCCACTTTTCCTGGATTTTATAAAGATACAGATTTTATCATCTTTTTGGGAAACCCTGTACTAAGAGACCAGATTGGATGTCATATCTTGGTCCATCTATCATCTCTCTCTCTCTCATTTTAGATGTCAAAAGGGGGTCTCTCTCTCTCTCTCTCTCTCTCTCTCTCTCTCTCTCTCTCTCTCTCTCTCTCTCTCTCTCTCTCTCTCTCTCTCTCTCTCTCCCTCCCTCCCCCTTCTCTCTCCCCTATCATCTATCTATCTATCTATCTCCATCCATCCATCTATCCAGGTTGCCCATCTTATAAGTACACTTGAGCCAGCAATAAAATAATTAAAAGAAACAGTAAAAACACTATCATAAATTAACTTTCTGTGATCTTTACCAACTTTATTAGATAGACCAGATAGGAAACCTAACCAGATAAACTTATTGCAAAGCTACATTAACAGAATCTTGAAAATCTGAAAGTACAATTCTGAGTTGTGTCCTTTACAGCCCTAAAAACTAGGAAAGATCCCTTTTGAGCCTTTTCCCCCACCACTATCTATCTGTGAATTATACCATGACTTATCTCACCATTCCCTTGGCAATATCTCTTTGTCTAGTCTCCCAAGGGCTTCCCCACATGCTATTACAGTTCTGATGCCCCATACAACACTCTTCCATACAATTTAATTTTTTGGGGGGGGGAAGGCTGCAATTCAAAAACATATTCACACATGCCTAATGCAGCGGTGGGATTCAGCCGGTTCACACCACTTCAGGAACCGGTAGTTAATTTTTTGTTGTCCAAGCCCAGAATGAAGTTCTAGAAGTGGCATCCACACAAAGAACTAATTGTTCACATATTTGAATCCCACCACTGCCCCAATGGGCATAACAGATAAATCATATTAAATTAATTAAATACAAATTAATGACTTGTAATTAAGGTAAAGTGAACTGAAATTACATGCAATTATGCCACAAATTACATCTCCTTATTATCTTTATTTTATATTCTCCTCTATTAGCAATACTGTGTCTGCTGAAGAAAAACATTGAGCCTGGTTTCCAAAATGTAGAGTGTCTCCTGCAGTGACAACTTTGGCATCATGTAGTCATTGTTGGGAGGTGTAAGCAAGATGAGAGAAAAGTAGACACTACAGTTGCTTGTGGACAAGCAGGAGCTCTTACTTTACAACTGTATGGTATGAATGGTAGTAGCTGCAGGCTGAGGATGATTAGAGGTGCACCAGTGAAGCAAGAATGATTCCCAAATGAAATTCACCAATGGCTCTGTAATAGCCATCTAAATCACTCAGAAAATGGAAAGCTGTACTGAATGGAGTAGCAAGCTCTCCTTCTAAAAGAAACTAAATAGTACAATTTCAAGCACCAGGAGTATAGTACACAATTCATTTCCCATCTTGTAGCTGACCCTTACTTATGCAATATGTAGAATCCCTGGTGCTCCCTGAGCTTGCTTGCACATTTTTCATTACCTAACTAGGTAACTTCAGTGCAACTGAATGTAAGGCTTGCTTCCTGTTTAAGTACATTAATTCACCTGTCAGTTTTGGTGAGTTTGATGGAAAAATGCAAAAATTCCACAGTTCAACACTGAGCTACATACACTGTCTTCTAGTGGAACTTCATGCTGAAGACAACATGGCTATATATTTGTGACCCACAGATCAGAAAGGGGAGGGGGAAAATTAGGAATCCCTCTGTACTTTTCAAGGCATTATATTTTCAGAAATTAACAAGCAAAGTTCTTCATACAAGAAAAAAGGCACTACATTATAGACTTTCCTCATTTCTTTGAAGGTGAGACATTGGCAACCACATTTTCTGTTTAGAAAATTTTCATGTATTGATACCAAGATCCCTTCTATACGTTTAATTAATAAGTCTCAGCCTATTTCACTCAATTGTAATTCTCTAATATTAAGTATTTATGAATAAAAATGCCAGTACTTCAATTACATAAGGATAAAATCTATCTATACATTATGGGATGTTATAATGTTTATAAATACAAAATGCTAAAATTGTTGTAAGTGGTAATGGTATTTTAGTTTTTTAAAAAATAAGAAATTACAGGATATTCAATGAGGATGACAATCCAATAACTCTTCTAAACATTGTGCGGTTTGAAAAGGACGTAAAGCAAGATGTCCCTCACAAAAGGATGATAAAAGTGGGAATACTCATCACTTTCCATGGTCTTATGTAATGCCATTAGGAGAGAGTCTTCTTGAACATGAGACTATATGACCATGGAATCTCCTCTGTGTGGTAAATATATGAGACTATGTGAATGTTTAAAAATTCATATCCATTGGGAGAGGCATTGTGGGAAGATTATGATTTCCAAAATTCCATGAAAACATATCCTATTTCGTGAATGCACATTTACACAAAAATAACAAACATATGCAATTACCATTACTTTCATAAAACTTTTGGAGAACCCCTTCTGAAAAGCTCTCTCACTTTTAAACGTCATCCATCAAGTTTATGGATTTCTGTTGCTATTCTTTTTTTAAAAAAGCATCTAAGATGCATCTATTCTGTTAAGCTTTTACTTGTAACAGTCAGTGTCTTATGAAGTGGTTTGGATTTTGGCCATTGTTTATTAATTTAAATTCTTAAGTCTTTGTTTAAAATTTCTTAAGCCTATAAAAAAGGGAAATCTCACCAGATGTCAAATTAAGCTTGTTGTTTTAAATCCATAAAGTGATTAAACTGAACATTTCCAAATATTATTGGAAAATGAGTTAAGCTGGTTTAGTGTCCTTATATAAGACTCTGGTACTGCTAAATATATCATCTCCCTCAGCTCCTGGAACTCAAATCCATAGCAGACTGCTCTTTTACAATCTCGTTACAAGGTGTTACCATTCAGAGCAATTGTGGGCAATCTCCCATTCTTTCCTTCTTCAGAGAGGTTTGAATGACTGGTTAACTCACTTGTCCTTTTTTCTTCTCTGTGGTCAGTGTCTTTGCTCATTCATGGACACATCTTCAGTCAGCTATGAATCACACTGGAACCCATTCATAGGGAATATTTAGACCATGAATTATGAACTAAAATAAAAATGTTCACCTTTTCATCAACATTTATTTATTATTTATTTATTAAATTTGTTTGCCGCCTATCTCACCATAAGGCAACTATGTCCTTTAGAAAAATAGGGAAAGCAGAAAATATTTTATATTCCCTTCTTTTCTTTTTCTTTCCATTAATAGCTTTTAGTTCTCGTAGCTCATACAATACAGTGCACACCCTTATAATTAATCTTGGCTGTAGAAATATCTTAATTATGTCTTTAGGTTTAAGAGGTAAAATCAACATAATCAGAGACCCATCAAGCCTCAGGCAAAGAGAATAATTTTATGTAAATGAAAAGAGGCTTATTCTCATATTAATGAGGATATTCAAGATGTGTGTTTGTGATCAAGTTTTGAAATGTCTTTGCATTGCAAAAATGAAAAGATGGTGCATAGTATTTCTATATTGTTTATGTTTGATTCTAAATGTAATGCTTTAATTAATTTTATATTGATACTAGAGGGATTACATGTTTTCTTTTTTATTAGTTTCTTTTGCTTTCTTTATGTTCCATTTGTTTTAATATAACATATTTTTACTGTGCAATTTATTTTGTTCTAGCAGTTGTTTTTTTATATTTCACCAATTATATATATATATATATATATATATATATATATATATATATATATATATATATATATATATATATATATATATATATATATATATACACACACACACACACAGAATATATTTATTTATTAAAGTGGCAGAACATGCTGTATACTTTGATGTCGTAACAAATTTCATATAAAACTAGTACAATCTCAGATTATTCCTTTTTTCTCCTTTTATTATTTTTGGTTAATATTTTTACTTTTTCAATAACTCAGTTGAAAAAAATGCATGAATATCCTAAGAAATGCAGCTGTGTATATATTTTTCACAGTGTGTATACCATTGTATGTAGTTTTCCCTTAGTAAGTGGAATTTTTTTTAATATTTTCCAAAATAGAATACATTTTGGCTTGTTTGGTACTACAGCTGCATTGCTAAAGTCTTAAAAGTGGAAATTTCATCATGCATATATTTAAAGATCTGCCATGTATTGGGAAGCTCAAAACTGATTTATTCATGAACAATTTCTCATCTATCCCTCGAAATTAGACAATATTGAAATCACAGTTTGGTAGAGCTTAGAGGAAAAGATTAAAGAATAATTTCTTAATGTGATTAAAATAAGCTTTTATTGAGATAATCCAGGATTATACAATCCTTTTTAAAAGTTGTGGCTCAGAAGGGTGATAGTATTGTAAACAAAATGTAATATCATTATTTGCATTTGTATCACTAGAACCAGTGAAGGTTAAGTCCAAAAGCGATTCTCCAAGGCTTCCAATTAATGTGTAGAATTCCAAGAATTAATGAAATTAATTTGCTAACATTGAGTATTTCTTTTCCAATCAATGCCATGTTGAGTTACTCACAAAGTGAGGTTCCTTCCATTATTCCATATTACATAACTTTTACATGACCTGCATAAATCTGTATAAAGTTTGAAGTCAGAGGAAAAGATTTAAGCTGATTATAAAATATATGCAGTTATAAAAAAATTGCCCAATTCAGAGTAAAACTGATGGGATGAAAGCAGGTTTGTATTATAGTTTATGGATTCCAGCTACTAATTTATACCAAAAATTATTGCTTAATATTCCTTTAATAGAAGGCAGGGAATAGTTGTACTCCACCTATTGTTGGACTACAGTAACTGTGGTCCCCAGACAATTGGAGCCGAACACTTTCATAGATAAATATTTACAGGTTATACTCTTACAAGAGAAATAATGTGAATAATGTGTGAAAGAAGCAGATAACTGTCACCTAGTTGTGTATTATATGGTTCAATGGTTTTTTTTAATCAATCCTGTAACTGAGTTCTATTCTGTAAAAAAGTGTATCCCACTTCCTTCTCCCCCCATGCCAGAACAGGCCACTTTGTCAAAATTTCCATTCTACCATCCTTCAAAACCTATTTCAAAATAATTCTCAATTATCTTTGTGATTACTGATTTGCAGTGCAAAAAATAACAAGCAAATCATTTTTATTTTACTTAAAACATTTACATAGCTGGCCATCTTATAACAAACTCTGGGTAGTTCTCAATCAAAAACTAAAACAATATAAAAACCACATTAAAGCTAAGCACATAAAAATAATTGCTGTCTTTTCCAAATTGCCTAAACCTCCCTCACCAGTCCATCTATGTTGAAGGCAAATAAAATAAAGTGCCTATATTTGAACTTCCAATTCCATCCTTAACTTGGGTTTCCAAGAAGCAGTGACTGAAGATGGAAAACTAATATAATTTTGCTGCTAGAGAGGTTTTTAGCAAGTTTCCACTTGAATTGACAGTGGGCATGTGACTAGGCTGAACATCTGAGAAAAGAACAAGAAATAAAACCCTTTCATTGGTGCACACTGAGAAGTAGAAGTGAAGTGTAATGGACATGACAACAAGATTTACCACATTTATAGCATGTTTGTGTCCTGCCTGAGAACAATCTGGGAACAATATTTGTAGCAAAAGCATCAAGCATTTTCAGATACAATAATAGAGGCAATGCAATAGTAGATGAAACAGACAACAATTCTACATAAGGAAAAAAAACATGAAATAAGTAAACAAGTCAGTAAGCAAGAATGACCTCTCCCCTTTCAAAAAGACAGAAAAGGAGACAGGATCTCTGAAGGTCAAAGAAAGCTTTCTGATTGTTAATATCTCACTAGCATAAAAAACAAATTTATGACAACGATATCTGTTTAGCCTATAAAGTATGCTGTCTGTCGGAAGCATATAAGAAGAATGTGATAGAATAATTTACAAAACGTTCAAATTCTATCTACAGTATCCATTCCTGCTTATGCATGTTGGGACAAATGATGCCACAAACAGCAGCTGCAAATGTATCACTGTAGGATCTGAAGATCTAGGAAGGAAACTAAAAACCTGGGATCTTAGGTAGTGTTTTCATCTATCTTTCTGGTTCTTGGAAGAATACAGAAGGTGAATGATGAGGTATGCAAACTGTGTTGATGGGACAGAGTTGGTTTCTAAGATAATGATATGTGTTGTCTAAATGATGGAATGCTGGAACAGGCATGGGTTACACATTTCATGTGTTAGAAAAAAATGTGTTTGCCTTAGCATGGCACATTTGACCAGGAGGTCTTTAAACTAAATCCTACGGTGTTTGAGACAAAATGCCTGAAAGTAAGCACTTTAAAGACTTATTTGCTTTAGAAGGAAATGGGAACATTGGTATAATGGAGTTTTTCAACAGAAAGATTATTGGTTCATGGTACACTTTGGTGGATACTAACATTCAGAGTATGGAAATAAAATAAGTCTTAATACCAGAAAGCAACATGACTTACTGAGGCTTAATGGGGTTATTTCCTTAACTGAAAAAAAAAAAGCAGTGCGACATTTATTCAAAAGGAACAAAACAACAGAAAGGGAAGAGGTCCAGTGTACATTAAAACTTCTTTGTGACACTGTTGTTGATCAGTGTCTAAGTCATGTCCAACACTTTGCAAATCCATGGACCATAGCACGTCAGGTTCTCCTGTCTTCCACTGTTGTTGTAATGCATTAGGCCTGGAACAAAGGAACAGGCCATGTGGCTTGGAACAAAGGAACAGGCCATGTGACTTGACCATGCTGTTTTGGAGCAACAGGAAATGGAGGAGGGGCCAAGAGGCTGGATGGACGTTGTACCAAGATTTGAATCCATTGGCCACAGGGGTGGCTTTGCCAGTGTAGCCTTATCATTGGCTGCAGAAATAACATTGTCATTGGCTGTTTGTAACCATGTGATGCATTGTGTAACCGCCCACTGTAACAGGTAATAAAAGGGGAAGGCAGCCTTTTGTCTGTTGCCTCACGCCCCAGAGAGAAACCTGACTGGAGTCATGCTTCCTTCTCTAATATTCGGCCCACATGTGTAGGGCCCACCATGAGAATTGAAGCGGCCTACGGAGGGCAAAGCTTCACACTGTCTCCTTGAGTTTCCCTAATTTATGTTCACTGTGTCAATGACACTATCTAACTATCCCATCCTCTGCCATTCCCCTCTCCTTTTGCCTTCCATCTTTCCCAACATCAAATTCTTTTCCAAGGAGTCCTTTCTTTTCATTAAGTGTACAAAGCATTTGAACTTCAGCTCAATGCAATCTGTCAGGATTAATTTCCTTTAGGATCAATTGATTTGATCTCCTTGCAGTCCAGGGTGACACCGTACAACAGCCTTTTTCAGATCGGATTCTAGGATTCTAAGGTTCTTCAAAGGTTGCTAGGTATTCTAGCAGAGTCTGTGATTTTTTTTTAAAATTAAAGTTGTATGTGCTGTGCAACACAGGTTATAAATATAATTATTTACAATATAATATAATGATTAGGGTTCCATGGGCCTTTAAAAGTAGTTCAGAGGCTCCTGCAGAGTAAAAGTGTTGAGAAAAGGTGTTATAGAGAATTCTGAATTAAAATAACTAGGAGTATGAATAAAAACTGCATATCTGCTATCCATGCTTAGAGAAAATACATGATGTTTTATCAAAGCTACATTGTAGATCTTTCAAAGGGGCATGGAATAGTAATATATGACCTATTATCTTTAGAAATTCTGAAGAATAAATGAAGAAAGAAAATGAGTAGAAGACTAATATTCTTGTCTTCAGAAAGGGAGAAATAAGGATCCAGAGAATTGATCAGTTTGTTATTGATTTCCTAGAAAAATCTAGAGCAATTAATAAATTTTCTAAAAGGAATGTAAAATAATGAGCTTATTACAAGAAATAAGTATAGATTTGTTAAGAAGAATACATAATCTTAACTTATTATTGATCAGGGATTTCCTTAGTTTATGGGAATGCTAAAGAAAATATTAATCTTAATTTCAGGAGCGCATTTAAGGAAGTTCTGCCGATTCACTAGTTAAATGGAAACTAGTACAGCAATTAAACAGAAAGAGAACTAGCCATAACCCAAGAATATTCATCAATGATTTTTTGTCAAAGTAGAATGAGGTACCATGGGACTATCTCAAGGTTTAATTATACTTTTCAATATTTTTATTTACAGATTGGATGACAAGGCTGGTGGAAATGTTTATCAGATTAGCAAAGGATACAAATTGGAAAACAGAAATGGGATTCAAGGTGATCTTGAGTGGTTACAGAAATGGTTGAAAATGAATGAAGGTTAACAAAGACAAATTGTACTTTTCATTCAAGACATCTGATCAAATGCACAGGTGTATAATGAAGAAAATGTCCTTTGGCAATAGTATTTATGAAAAGGATCTTTGAATAGAAGCTGATTAAAAACTGAATATGAGTCAGCAGTGTCTTATGGCTAGAAGGCAAATGCAATTTTAGGCTTCATCTAGAGAACAATGCTTTCAAAAGTACAGGAAATAATAATTTCATTCACTTTTGTACTAGTCAGACTAAAGGGATAAGATAATGTTCTTCAAATATATGACAGGATGTAACCTGAAAGAAAAATAAACCTTATTATTTATTGTCACAAAGTGCAGAACATGGAATGCTGGATTTTGATTACAGAAAAGTAGATTCCAACTGTAGGTTGAAACAAAAAAGAAAAGCAACAACTATAAGACAATGAATGTAAGAGAATATTAACACTGATGTTGTTACCTAGTTTGATAATGAAATGTCTGCAAGAAAACAACCAAACTCAGAACTCCAAGGTCCTCACAGATCATAAGAGCAACTTGACATTTACTAAATGCAATAAATAGCTCCTGTTCACTTTCAATGGATGTGTGTGTGTAAGGAAACTTTGGGTAGAATTCTATTATGATTGCCTAAATTTCAGTTCCTGCATGGAGCAGAGTGTTACTTAGACTAAGTAATCTAAATGGTTTTTTCCAACTCTGCACTTCTATGTTGTGTGCATTTGTCTGTTCATAAAGGAAAAAAAAAAACCACATGATTGGTTCCTGTGAAGCAAAGTAAAAGAATGTCAAGCCTAATGCATGATTAAGCACATGTTTCTGCAAATGGAAAGAATAACACACTTTCCCTCAGAACTGTAGAATGTTTAAAGATTACTTTATTTCAGTTACAAGTACTTCACAGCTGAGTCATAAATAAACCATCTCAGCTCTCAAACCCAGACAATGTTTTAGGGCCACAAGACCTTTGGGAGGGTCTGCAAGATCTAATTTTCCTCTTGGGATAAAGTAATAATGGCATGGGAGAGAAGGTCAGCAGAGGGATGGGTACAGAAAGTGTATTTCCCTAAGAGCAGTTGATCTTTTATAGAAAGCAAATTCTCATTAATGAATTAAATTCTAAGACAAGAGCAGTAAACAAAGCAATACTAGTTGTTCTTTAAAGCAAAAATGTGTGCCCGAGGTGGTGGTGGCTGTAATACACACATAAATTCTCTGATAAACTGAATTTCATGATTTTTCAAGACACTGCACTAAATTGTTCTCAGGGCAAGATGTGTGCAGCACACAGAGTCATGAAAATAAAATTTCATATTTGTTTAAGATAATAGTGTCAGGTCTTCCGCTTTACAGTCTTTGAGATTTAAACGCAACTGCCACCGATTTCATTGATTCTGCCCAATAAGCACCCTTTCGAAGATGAATAGACCATTTGAAACAATGTTTTTAAGCAGAAGCAAAGCTCTTGAATTCTCCCATCGGTCTTTGAAAGCTGTTTCTAGCAGCCAGTAGATGTCATTCTCCCTCTATTTCAATGGAGAGCTGTGCTGCTTTGATGGTATCTTTCACTGTAACAAGCAGAAGAGAAGAAAGCATTTATTTGGCTTCCTCCTAATCAATGCACCAGTTTATATCTTTCCCTTCAGTAATGCAAGGTGTCAGAGTGTGAAATTGGAATTTTATGATAGACCTGGCAGCCAATATTCTATTGTCTTTTTTGTCATTTCTTTCATTTTATTAAAAAAATTTTTGTTGGCTATACGGAGTCTTGATGTAATGCAAAACTTTGTAGGAAGAGGGTTTCCTGCAGGTTTATGTGATCTTTTGCATGACACGCTACAGTATATTCCCAAATTTCTATGGATAAAAAGATGAAGAAGTCTTCGATAAATCATAAATGTTGGCATTCTGCTCCAGACCTTTGGATAAACCAACACAATTATCTAAGAATCTTAAAATTCAGCTACAGGTACCAATCATAATTTCTGTTAGACAACTGTTTTGTTAGGCTTTTTGATTAACAGTGTATCAGGTTCATGTTTTAAGAAGAAAATATGTACGCATGCATGTAAAAAATCACTCTGGGGATATGTTGTTCCAAAAGAGTGGGCAGCTACTTATGTGATCTTTAATGTCAACAGTGATTTAATGTCAACATTCTCTCAAGATTTCCCTAGATAGGCAAATTTAATCTTTGCAGAAGTCATGCTCAGAATTATTATAGGCTTTAGAGGTGATAACCAAAATCTAGAACTATACCTGGAAGCCCATTGGAAATCAATATAGCTGCCAAAACCTAGGTGTTATCCAGATAATTGAGTTAACACAATTAATTTTTAATTCTGCTACACTTTGAATTAGCTGTGATTTTTTTTCTTTCAATTTTAATTTTTATTCACTTGTAACATAAAATACGAACATACAAAAGCAAATAATAGGGAACAAAGGTAAGGAAAGGGACAAAGAGAAGTGTGGAAAAGGCGAGGGAAGAAAAAAAAGTGTTGTGTTCTGAGTCCCTCTGTTGCAAGAAAATAAGGCATTAATATTGAACCTCAACTTTTTACACTTCTATAGTAGGTTGAAGAGCACTGGGCCCAGAACAGAGCCCTGGGGCACCCCAATACACACTTCCCTCCATGTAGATGCGGTTCCATTGAGGACCACATGCTGAGTACGGCCGGTCAGCCAGCTACGGATCCATCTGGTGGTGATGCTGTCTAACTCACATTTTTCTATCTTGTCAAGTAGTAGGTTGTGATCTACTTTATCAAATGCCTTACTGAAGTCCAAGTAAATTATATCCACAGCATTCCTGTGGTCCACTAATTTTGTCACTTGATCAAAGAATGCAATATGATTTGTCTGGCATGATCTGTTTTTGACAAGCCCATGTTGGCTTTTAGTAATGACTTTGTTTGCCTCTAGGTGTTTGCTGATTCGTTGTTTGATTATCTTTTCCAAAATCTTCCCAGGTATTGAGGTCAGGCTGATAGGGATAGATGTAGAAATCATCAAATTTGCAGATGACACCAAGCTGGCAGGAATAGCCAACGCTCCTGAAGACAGGTTTAAGATACAGGAGGATCTGGACAGACTTGAACACTGGGCTCTATCTAACAAAACGAAATTCAATGGTGAAAAAAGTAAGGTTCTATATTTAGGCAAGAAAAAGCAAATGCACAGGTATAGTATAGGGCAGGCATGTCAAATTTGCGATGTCACATGACATCGTGCGACATATCGCAACTTTTTCCCCATTGCTGGGAATGGGGTGGGCATGGTTTCGGTGTGATGCATCCATCCCGCGGGCCAGCAGTTTGACATGCCTGATATAGGGGGTACCTTGCTCAATAGTAGTAACTGTGAGAGGGACCTCAGAGTCCTAGTAGGCAATCACTTAAATATGAGCCAGCAGTGTGCTGCAGCTGCCAAAAAGGCCAACACAGTGCCAGGCTGCATTAACACAGGGATAGAATCAAGATCACGTGAAGTATTAATACCACTTTACAATGCCTCGGTAAGGCCATACTTGGAATACTGCATCCAGTTTTGGTCACCACAATGTAAAAAAAGATATTGAGACTCTAGAAAGAGTACAGATAAGAGCAACAAAGATGATTAGGGGACTGGAGGCTAAAACATATAAGGAACGGCTGCTGGAATTGGGTATGTCTAGTTTAATGAAGAGAAGGACGAGGGGGGACATGATAGCAGTGTTCCAGTATCTCAGGGGCTGCCACAAAGAAGAGGGAGTCAAGCTATTTTCCAAGGCACCTGAAGGCAGGACAAGAAGCAACGGATGGAAACTAATCAAGGAGAGAAGCAACCTAGAACTAAGGAGAAACTTCCTGACAGTTAGAACAATTAACCAGTGGAACAACCTGCCTCCAGAAGTGGTGAATGCTCCAACACTGGAAGTTTTTAAGAAGAGACTGGATGGCCATTTGTCTGAAATGGTCTGATATGGTTGGACCAGATGACTTCCAGGATCCCTCCCAACTTTATTATGATTATGATTATGATTATGATTATGATTATGATTATGATTATGATTATGATTATGATTATGATTAGTAGTAGTAATGCTAGTCATATCTATATCAACAAATCAATCTAATCAGTAAAATCCAAAGTCAAAATATCATTTTTTTCCCAAGCACAAAGTCCAGAAGCAGTTTCCAAGTACAAACAAAAGTACTTATATTCTTTTCTTTTATTAAAACAGTCAATTTAGCCATTTTTGTTATTTTTGAGTGTTCTTTATTGATAGCCCTCAGCAAAGCAAATTGTGGTAATCTAGTCAGTGTCAACAAGCCAGAAACAGTCATACTAGGCATACACACTTACACACAAATGACAAAGCTCCTTCTAAATATGGTGTTTCTCTTCAGGAAGACCCACAGATTATAAATTTGCCTTGCACACAGAAGAATGAGCCCATCTAAGACCAAAGGTGGAATTGGTCACCCCAATATAAAAAAAGATGTTGCAACTCTAGACAAAGTGCAGAGAAAAGAAACAAAATGATTTAACTGGAGACTAAAACATATAAAAAACAGTTGCTGGAATTGGCTACTTTAATTAAAAGAAGGACTAGAGGTGACATGATAGCAGTGTTCCAATATCTCAGGGATTGCCACAAAGATAAGGGGGTCAACCTATTCGCCAAAGCACCTGAAGTCAGGATAAGAAGCAATGGATGGAAACTAATGAAACAGAAAATCAACCTACAACTAAGGAGAGATTTCATGACAGATAGAACAATTAATCAGTGGAACAAGTCGCCTCCAGAAGTTGTGAATGCTCCAACACTGGAACTTTTTAAGAAGAGATTGAACCAACCATTTGTCTTAAATGGTATAGGGTTTCCTGTCTGAGTAGGGGTTGGACTGGAAGACCTCCATGGTCCCTTCCAATTCTATTATTTTGGCATTTAGTGGTTCCCTTATCCACATAGAGGTACTCTCTTTTGCATAGACTAAATCAATGTCTATCTGTTCTTCACACAGACTGTAAACAACTTTTACAAACTGGAAACCAATCTCAAATGCATCACTTTTTCATTCTGGGCAAAATATATCTGGGTGTCATCAACATGCTGATAGTATCAATGGATGACTTTTTCCAGCTACCTAAAACTAACGGTTTGGGGTGTATTGTCATGAATACACAGGCAGTGCTAACATTATGCTTCATTTCCATTCAGAGAGATGGGGAAATTCTGAAGAAATGCCTTAAAGAGTTTGAGGATGTTTGAACACAAAAGAGATTAATCTTAATTTGAACAAAACATCAGAGTTACACAACTCAGAAAAACTATTGAACAGGATAAACATGTGTGGCTTGCCTTACACAGAATAATTTCATCTTCAAATATCAGCTATATAGGCTTGGTAGCTTATGGATTCATTATTCTTAACAGAATCACAGAAAAAACATATAGGGTCACACAAATTATCAAGAATGCTTTTTAACCAGCATTGGCAAGCTCTTTAACTGTAGCATTTTTGGGAGAAAGCAGGCCTTGCCATAGTGTTATATGTTATGGTTATCTGAAGATTAGATTTTGATAAATATATCTTAAAAATGATTTAGAAACTGCCCTAGTACAAGCTAAGCCTTTAAAACCTACTGAATCAATTTTATATTAAGTACAAGGATTGTCATTATTGTTTTGATGTTTACAATGTTTTTATGTTCTATCCTGTCTAGCCTTTATGATCAGCCATTGAGAACCTATCTGATTTGCTATCAAATTAGTTAGATGCATGCCAGCATGGATTTTTGGCAAAGAAGGAAATATATCTTTGCAAATATGTGTGTGTGTGTGTGTGTGTGTGTGTGCTTGTGTTTGTGTGTATGTAATTTTTAAAGACCTATAATGATAAGGAACTGTTATTGTCCATTCATTTTTAATGGAGTCTAAAATGGACATCAGCTAGGTAAAATATTAATTCTTTGAAAGACAGTTAAAAAAAGCAGTAATTGGACTAAACCAGAGATCTCCAACCTTTCTTTTTTGGCAGACTGGAGGGAAAGGGAGGGGGAAGCATTTTATGTACGCATGCACAAACACACACACAAATGGGACCATGAGCATGCACGATGTAAATGGGGTGGAGCTAGTGCCCATGTGACACTCACTAGCACTGCCCTGTTTTTGACACACAGGCTCTAGCACCCCTCTGTTTTTGCCGTGTGGTGCCCCATTTTTGACATGCAGCAGTGGCACTAGCACAAGTGGGCATAAATGCATGCACAAACATGCACACTGGCCATCCTATCCTGCGGCCCAGTGGCCAGGAGGCCATGGCCCAGTAATGGACCGCGGCCCAGAGTTTAAGAACACCTACACTAAACAAATATCCACCAGAATATATCTGACAAAATTGTCCTATCAGGAAGATGGGTGGCACATAGTTTTAATGAATAAATAAATAAAAGTATTGACATCCAGTATATAAAAATATAGTTGACCTTTTTAGATGAATCCTTGAAGATACTGTATATAATTGATGCTTAAGATTAGGTCTCTCCAAGACTGTCAACAATGATACTTTATCTTAGATGATCCATAAATCTGCTACAACATTTGAGTATTTCCTCCTTTGGCCATGTTCCTTCAGATATTCCAGACCAATCTGGTTATTAATGTGAAAATTATTAACCTTGAGAATAACAGTGTAGGCTCTGAATCTATTCAAGCCACACTGCACTGTATCTTATTTGGCATCCATCAAGTCAACCCAAAAGGTAATAAATACTAAGTAAACCACAAAGCTCTCTTGTAAATTAAAATAGTTGGGATGCTTATATTATAGTACTTCATTTCTAAATTAAAGGAAACTAATCATTTCCCAAATTACAATGAATACAAAACATGTCCTAAATAATGTGACCATCTTTTTCTATTTTTTTCCCTGAACAATAAGAGCAATAGAATAATAGAATCAACTCCCCAAAGATGATGAGCTTCCTCATTGTATGTGTTCAAGTGGAAGTTACCCAGCCATCTGTTTGAGATGCTTTAATCTACACTCTTACTCTAAACTGATGGTTGGATTCCATGGCCTAAGCAGTTGCTTCCAATTCTATTATTCTTTTCTGATGATTCTATATTGAGTCAAAAGCCCATAATGCAGATAATATTAATGCAAGCAAACATTATGGGTTTGTTGTTTATTGGCAATTCTTTTCCTTTTTCATGGTTTGTTTCTCTTTGTATTTTTTTCCAATTGCCTCACATCAGCACATACTTAATAGGTATGCAGGGCTGTCCAAAGATTTCTGGTAAATCCGGGCTCTTAACACAAGCACTGATCTTGAGACTTTGACATCACAACAGAGCCCATGCTTTAAGTAATTATCTATTTGGTTCTGAGCTGAAAGTATCTGCTAAATGGCACATAGGTAGGTACATGTCTGTGTGTGTATATATGAAGTTCTTTACATATTATGTGTGTGTGTGTGTGTGTGTGTGCATATATCTATACATATACACACACATATATAATATGTACAGATCTTCATGCATTTTCCTCAAATACATAAATAGTGCCAAATAGAGCTCGGAGTCAGGAAGATAAGAAAAAGAATAAAATGATGTGATTATCTAAAGTGTCATTCACAATGTCCCAAGAGCCTAAGAGAAGCTCCAATTTATTTTCTATAAGAGCTGCTATGTTTTCTCTATTTTATTTGTTTGGCATTAGCTGCTCATACATGAATCATAATGCCAAATAATTATGAATATATGCAATGGGCTAAGTTGTGGGCAGCTGATAATGTGTTTGTTTTTCCCAAGAATTTCTAATCAGACATGGAGATACTGGTTACTTAAATGAGTTCACAAAAACTAGTAATTTTAAAAGAACAGAAAGGGAAGGAAGTGAAAAACCCCAATAAACATTTAAATAGAGTATTTTCAGTTCAGTCAGACAGCTGCCATTTTTATCTTTTGGATTAGCAGAAATGTGCATTTCATAGGCAAAGACAATTTTTTACTTTGTTGGCCCTCACCCGATAAATAGAAAACCACACAGCGAAATTGTAGCATTACCACACTTGACCTACTGGTAGCTTAACAATAGAATATGCACTACACAAACATTTCAAAATAAAGGCCTGTTAAGATTTCAGTCTGCAGAAGAGAATTAAATCTCTTTAATAATTTGAGAGTTCAAGGTAGAGATTAGATTAGCAAGGTAGAGATCACCTATGACATTTAGCATGGGGGGGGAGGGGAGAAGTAGGATTTTGTCAGAATAATCCTAAACCCATTGTTCTTTAGCCTGTGTGCTGCATAACATTCATATCAACATGAATCAAATCCAGGGACAGTGCTTTGAAATATTTGTAAAAACACCACAAGCATTAACATTATGCTTTCCTCTTCATGGCAACAAACACAGGTGCTGAGTACAAGCAGAAATGAAATCAAGACGACACTGTTGAAAAACAAAAAGTGGTATCTGTTGGATATATCAAGTTGTTTCTCCGTGGTACAGAATGGAGGAGGAATCACTTGGTGTCTTACTTTATGTGTCAATGCTACCTACACATTCTGGTGCTTTCACAATAAACAAAAATACATACAATAAACAGAAAACTATCCTAAGGCTTACAGAGATGCAAAAGAGAGGAAGATGTATAAGTGGTGTGGTGTTAGTGGTTTGTTGTAGCGGCTTCAATATCCGTGAGGCAATAGACCATGGAAAAGATAGACCATTGCAAAAGACCATGAGACATGATCAAGAATCATGGAAAACTGAATGCAAGCAAAAAAAGGTGCTGACACAGCCAGTGAAATGTTTCATTTCTACTTCCTTTTAAATGCTTTCAAATTCTTAGTAAATCCCAGTACATTTCACTAGTTCCCCTTGCCTCCCTTAAAGGCAAATGGATACATAGTGCATGGAAAATATCCCATAGCTCAGGGGTTCCCAAACTGGGCCATGGAAGCAGCAGGTGAGTGTGTGCACACAGCTCCATTTGTGCAAGCAGTGAACTCACGTGCCCTCCGCTTGCACAAATGGAGCTGCATGCACATGCCTGCCGCTTGCACGGAACCACCCACTCTCCCCCCACCTGCTGGTTCCCAAGGCCAGAAAGATTGGTGACCACTGCTATAGTTGGTAGCCTCACATTTTCTACTTTGCTGTGAGTAATCAGGTCTCATATTTCAGAATGGACTGAGTGATCAAGAACATGAAATTCCAGGCTTTGGCAGCCACAGAATCATAGATACGAACCACATACACAGTCTGGATGGGCATTCCATTTACCCCCATCTAGCCTTCAGTCCTGCTTGGTTAGCTATCACTAGCATCAGCACTGTGCAATTCTTTTCCATATAATCACATAAATTAGATTTTCAAGTATCTCTGATAACTTCAGTGTATCTTATTTTGTTTTATCCAAAACCTCAATAAAAAATTCAGGTTTACAACTTTTATTAATCATTTTATGAGCTAGAAAAATTCTACTCATACATTTGTATACCCTATGCAATGTCTAGGTGGTAGACTGGATTTGACTTTCAGAAGAATCAAAGTGACAGTAGATAAGATTTATTTTTGTAGAATGCCTCCAAAGGGTTACAGATCTGAGATACTTGGGTAATTTTCAATAGGGCTTAAAAGTCTATTAAGTACAATCTTTACAATTTCCCCCTACATTTCCTTGTTCTTTTCCCCAGAGAACCTTTGCATCCTACAGGACATGTGAATACTCTTGTCTGGGAACTAACTTTGGTTGTGAGTACCATATCAAGTTGTCTTTTTCAAAACTGCCATTCTCTACATGCTGTGTGGGCTGACATTTTCCAAAACAAATATTTCTTCCTCTCTTTGTGGCTTGAGTGGGTCTTATGTATTCCACTTTCTGAAGTATCCCTTCACAAAAATACATAGTCTAAAGATTTATGGAGATTCTCAGTCATCCAGATCATGGTTGCCCCAAAGGAGCTTTTTCATGAGGCAACTGGACTTTCTTTTTTGTCTTTGAAGACATTTCACTTCTCATCCAAGAAGCTTCTTCAACTCTGACTGGATGATGAAGAATGAAGGATTTATACTCCTTGCAGACAGCTGGTCATTTGCATTCTTTTAGAGTCATTAAAGCAACCTGGAGGCTTATCTGTGTTGTCAGGGTCACCTGAGTAGTGCAAATGGATGTAGAGCATAGGTGTCAAACTGCTGGCCTGTGGGCCGGATGCATCATAGTGAAACTGCACCTACCCCATTGCTGGCAATGGCAAAAAAGTTGCAATACATCACGACATGTCATGTGATGTTGCGAGTTTGACACCCCTGATGTAGAGCCTTCTTGGAACTGCTGAAAGGACTGTGCTGTAGACTGAAGATAGATGATGTTATATCCTTCCCCTCTGTTGAGACAGGGCTTTTCAATTTTGACATAAATGGCCTCTTTGAACCCTCTTTCAACCAGAGGTCTTCTCTGTCCAAAATGTGGACTTTGCTGTCTACAAAAGAGTGGTCTTTGTCTTTTAAATGCACATGGACTGCTGAATCTTGTCCTGATGGGTTTGTTCTCCTATATTGTGCCATAAATTTATGAAATGTTTGTTTTGTTTTCCTCAATGTACAGATCTGCACATGGCTCACTACATTGTACTGCATATACCACAGTGCTCAGTTTGTGTCTGGGTGTTTTATCTTTGGGGTGGACAAGCATCTGCCTTAGTGTATTCTTGGGTTTCAAGTGTGCACATATGTTGTGTTGGTTGAAGATCCTCCTGAGCTTTTCCTATATTCCTGCAATGTATGGAATGACTATGTTGCTTCATTTATTGTTTTCTTCTTTGTCTGTTATGGAGGAGCTCCTGCTGTTTTTTTTTTATATATATATAGATTTGATGAAGGCCCACTTGGGATAGTCACATGTTCTGAGGCTTCCTTGATATGTTTTAGTTATTTTTCTTTCCCATCTTTGCTGGAAGACAGGCCTTCAGTTCGGTGGTGTAGGGTTCTGATAACACCCACTTTGGGCACCAGTGGGTGGTGAGAATCAAAATGTAAATACTGATTTGTATAGTTTTTTTTTGTTGCTGTTGTAAATTTCAGTGTTCAGTCTTCTGTCTTCCTTAATGTATACTGCATAGTCCAGGAAGGCTAG
The DNA here is from genome assembly GCA_034064705.1 of Bothrops alternatus. NCBI lineage: Eukaryota > Metazoa > Chordata > Lepidosauria > Squamata > Viperidae > Bothrops > Bothrops alternatus. The sequence continues at coordinate 11,195,097 of JARGCV010000077.1, forward strand.
ACTACTTCCCATAACATCTTCACATGTGAATTTTCCTGCAAGCCATCTTAGCTGCACCCAAAGGAACCCCAAATGCCCAATTAAGAATTGAGACAGGCATGCCCCAAATCCAGGTAAGAGCCTGGAAGATGATGATCATTCACTGGCTTAAAATGCATTTCTTTCCAGAGGGATTGTCCCCGTTAGTGCTGACTGACAACTTTCCTTCCCCCTGGAAGCAGGTGATAGATCATAAACTGGGCTTTTATGGCCTCTCTTCAATATTCTTAATGTCCCTAGGCTTTGACCAAGCAAAGCAAGTAATATCCAGTAGAATAAAGGACATGGAGTTCCAAGAAGAACTAAATAGGTTGCCTTGCCACAGTAGGGATAGAATCAAACAGGGTGTATGGGAAGTGGTAAGATATCTGAATAATCTGACCTTCCCAAAACAAAGAATAGCTTTTTTCAGAGCCAGATTTAACATTCTTCCCTCAGCACTCCTACAAGGCAAGTATAAGAGAACACCAATAGCAGAACGGGTATGTATAATATATGTGGTAAAGGAGAAGTCAAAGATATCTCACATGTTTTATTGTACTGTGAGTTATACCAAGTTTATAGGACAGCGTATATTCTCCCTTTATTAGAGAGATTGCCAGGGAGGGCAAACAATTTTTATGTAAGCTTTCTCTTCCAAGACTCAAACCCTTCTATCACGCATGCAGTGGCAAAATACTGTGTTGCGGCAATGTCCACAAGAAAAAAATTGGTTACAGATTTATAGTCGTCAACTTGTGCCAATTTTTTGGAGATATCTCTAATTATGTTTGGAACATTATATTTACTCATATATTAATCGGCTATCCATTCACGTAAATTAGGGAGTGACCCTAACATTTTGAGAACATGTATTTTCTTAACAGGTATGCTATTATTTACTATTAATGTTTGTACTATTTTTATTATTATTATTTAATATAGTGTAAAAAGTGATGGCTATTGCTGGTCTACGACCGTAATAAAGTTTATTATTATTATCTTCACATGTGAATTTAATGTATTTGTTCACCAAGTTGATATGTTTGATGTATGCTTTCAATTCCTGGGTTGTGATCTTGACCCAAGTATCATCCACATACCTATACCAGTGAGTGGGTGAAGGAGTTTAGGGCTTTGGTTTCTACCTCTTCCATGTAGAGATTGACCACAATGGGGGGGACACAGGTGAACCCATGGCACAGCCATATTTTTGTCTGTAGAAACCTTCATTGTGTTTAAAATAGATAGTGGTCAGGCAGAGGTCCATCATGGCACATATGTGGTCTGGGCTGAGGTTTGTTCCATCACCTGTGTGTTGTCTTTTAGCATTCATTTCTTGACTACCATGACAACTTTAGTTGTTGGAATGCAAGTGAAGAAGGAAGTCACATCATAGGAAACCATGGTCTCATCTGGGTCCAGTTTTAGCTTCCAAACCTTGCTGGTGAAGTCGTATGAATTGTTGATGTGATGGGTGGTGTTGCCAACTAAACATAGTCTAAAGCTATGCATTGTCATATACATCATGAAATTATATGATTGATTATAGGTGTTTGTGACATATATAGGGTCACCAAAGTGGCTATATGCAGTTAATTTATTTTGACAAGACCAAAATCAATGTTCAATTCTTACTGTTCCATCCTACTGTATTCTGCAAGTTAGAGGATTTAAGTGGCAAAGTTTCTGGGTGATAAAAAGAAAATCTTTGCCATATTAAGTTGCCTTGTCTTTTAGGCATTTCTTTAAATTGGAATGAGTAGAAAACAGCTGCTAAGCAGAATTCAGGTTGTGGAAATATTATTAATGTTATAGAAAACATGTCATTTTCAATGACCTTTCCAGTTTCACAATACAGATGAAAAGGTTCCATCTGCAGTAGCAAATGTCTGTGATTTAATTTTGATTACAACCAAGAAGGCATTATCACTTGCTATCACCTTAAGCAAGGTGGAATTTTGGACTAAAAAGTATTCACTTATTTTTATCAGTCTTCTGTTAAATTATCATGAATTACAGAAGCACATAAAAATCTAACCTATATTTGAATTATATTTTGTGCAATGCACATGGAATAATGCATATAACTAGAAAGTAAAAAAGTAGCTGCTATGCTGCATCCTTTTTTAAATAAATAATTTTATCTATTTGTATGATATGGGAATGAAAATGAAAAGTAGAAAAGGGGAAAATGTAGAATGAATTCACTAGAATGCATGCAGATAGTTGATGGTTTTTCCTTCCTTCCTTCCTTCCTTCCTTCCTTCCTTCCTTCCTTCCTTCCTTCCTTCCTTCCTTCCTTCCTTCCTTCCTTCCTTCCTCTCTTCATAGAAGAGAATAACTTATCTGCAGTAGTTTCTAGACTGCCCCTATGATAATAAGATATAGGGGATGTAGGTAAGAATGGTAAATTATGAAGTGCACATTTTAAAACAATTTTATACAGCTTGTAAATCTCCTATGTTAGGCATGGGAAATCAACTGAGATCTCACCCAAGTCCATATGAACTTTTCCTGAAGTTTGTTTACTTCCAGATCCAAGACATTATTACAGGACACTTCAGCATGTTCCAAGGGGACACCTAACTATTCATATAAAACCCTGCAATTCATGAAATAAATGTTGCTTTGGCAACAACATTCTTCCCTAAACCAAAGTTGGTGACATCATGGATAACTTTTGGTCAAAGAAGGAATTCAGGTGATACTTCTCAAGTTGATCTTTTTCCATGCATTCATGTTATCTTTATCATTTTTATTGTCTCATTTTGGAGAAATGCTCCAGAGTTTCTTAAATGACCTTGAATTAGAGCCATTGCTTGGGCCTTATTTTAGGCAAGTGAATGGCAGAACCAGGAGAATGTCTTCCAGCTGCTATAGGAATCAGAATGCTTTCTAGAGGAACATGTTGAGTCTAGCACGGATGTGAAGAGAATTGCACAAAAAATGAAAATGTTAAGAAATATACTAAGAAATATATTTGTGTACCTTATCAGCAAAAAGATAGAAAACCAGGTTCCATGATAGCATCTCAACATTAAGCTAAGGATTAATGTTAATAATATCAATACCTTAGCACTAAGTTAAAAATTAATATACTGAATAAGAGAAAAGAGTAAAACAATAAGTTGTTTGATCAGGGATAAGATAATAAGTAGTGTTATACGACATTGGAAACATTTTATGAACTTTTTGATGAAAATGCCTGCCTGCCAGGCTCGTCCGGGACTCCCGCGCCTTCCGCAGGGCCGGCAGCGGCCGCAGGTAGGTAGGCGAGTGGCAGGACTGGGGAGCCTGCCCAGGCCAGCTCCCTCCCTCCCTCCCTCGCTCGGTGGTGGCGGCCGAAGCAGGCAGTAAGGCGCCCAGCCAGTGGATCGGCAAGATGAACTGGTGAGTCCCTGCCAGGCGTGGGGGGAGGCCGAGCCGGGGAGGGAGCCGGGGAGCCTGACCAAACGCCCCCCACCCGGCTGGCCGGCCCGACCCGAGCGGGACTGGCGCCGAGAGCGAGCTGGCCCGGGCGGGCTCCCCAGTCCTGCCGCCCGCCTACCTACCTGCGGCCGCTGCTGGCCCTGCGGAAGGCGCGGTAGTCCCGGACGAGCCTGGCAGGCGGAGCGCTGCGACCTGGACTTGGGGGCCGGAGGCGGCTGCCGGGCACCTCTTGCCACAGCCGAGCCGGTCTCGGTGAAGTGCGGACCCGCCTCGAGGTCCGGCTGCCCCGACTGCTTGGCTGGCTGCCAGAGGGCGAGTTGGAGGCCGGGCCTGGGACATGGCGGAGCAGAGCGGAGTGGGAAGGAGGCAGCTTTGCGCCCGCCTGCTCCCGACCGCTCCTCGGTGTGCCTGCCGGAGTCTCTGAGGCAGCAGTGGGAGGCGAGGCCGGCCTGGTCTGGAGCCGGCCGGCCCACCGGTTCTGCGCATGTGCAGTTCGGCGCGTTGCATGCATGCGTGGTTTGGGCCTGTCGCACACGCATGCGTGGTTCGGGCCCGTCACATGCGCACGCGCAGATTGGCCGTCGCACGCGCAGGCGCAGATTGGCCCGTCGCGGTCCGCCATTTTTTAATTTTTTAATTTATTTTTTTTTATTTTTTCCCGGGGTGCGTGTGCGCGCACGCGCACGCGTGCGCCCCCAGGTCGGGGTCGCAGCGCACATGGGTGGCGCAAGTGGGGTCTCAACCTGAAAAAGGTTGAGAACCACTGCTCTAGCTCCTACCAACCTAGCAATTCAAAAGCATGCAGATGCAAGTAGATAAATAGGTACCATTCCTGTGGGAAGGTAACAGCATTCTGTGACATCATGTTGGGCACATGACTATGGATATGTCTTCAGACAGTACTGGCTCAATGGTCTTGAAACAGAGATAAGTACCGCCCACTATAGTCGGAAATGACTAGCAGAGTAAAATCTGCTATTTTTTATTAACTGCTCAGAGTCAGTTGTCATGACATGGGCAGCTATATATATTTTATTAATAAATAAATAATAGATTCATTTTTTAAAAGTTTCTTTATTTTTCATTTTATCATTTATTCATGTAAAAATCTCTAATACAAATTATATTTTTTTAAAAAAGAAAAGAAAATGGATGACAATTTGATCCTCCCAGATATTCTGGACCTCAATTCCCATCAGTCTTGGGTAGATGGTTAATGGCAAGGGGTTGTAAATTATGCTTCAAACACCTGGAAAAAACCAGATATGGAAAAGCACAATGTTTGAGTAAATGGAATCATAAATTAGATAGTGAAGCCTTATTTTAATTGAGTGGAAGGGATGACTATTATTTCTCAAGGCTTGGTAAGTCAAATAACACATCATTGTGGTGATGTAAATGTTGCTAATTATGTCATTTGCATAATGACTCATTATGAAAATGACATAAATCACAGCAGAAGTTAGTGTGCTGCATGCAAAGCTTACACCGAGGGGTCCCAAACTGAGGTCTGATTATATTCATTTGCTCTCCGTCTTTTGCTTTACGATTCTGATCTCAATAATTATTGTGCTGCTCAAGGTGAGTTCCGCCTTCACCCTCTTGCCTTTAAAACCTGACTCTGCCAATTGGCTTGGAGCCTCAATGGGAGCAATTCCATGTTGTAGGTCATTAGTGGAACAAGGAGATCCCACTTCCATTTGCATATTGGTTCCTAGCTTACCCATTTTTTTTGTTAACATTTAATGTTTTAACATTTTGATGTTTTATGTTTCTTTTTTAATGATGCTGTAAGCCAGAGGTCCCCAACCTTTTGGGCATCAGGGACCGGTTATATGGAGAGAGGTTTTTTCGCAGACTGGAAGGCGCGTGGTTTTGTGTGCTGCCTGCATCTTATGGATGGGGCTTTCCTTGTTTGTGCAGACCAATTGCTGGCATCCCGCGGCCTGGTACCAGTCCACAGACCAGGGGTTAGGGACCCCTGCTGTAAGCCACTCAGGGAGCTCGACAATGAGATGAGTGGCATGGACAGCTAATTAATTAATTAATAAATAATAATAATAATAAAGTTGGAAGGGACCTTGGAGGTCATCAAGTCCAACCCCCTGCTCAGGCAGGAAACCCTATACCATTTCAGACAAATGCTATCCAGTCTCTTCTTAAAAACTCCCAGTGTTGGAGCATTCACCACTTCTGGAGGCAGGTTGTTCCACTGGTTAATTGTTCTGTCAGGAAGTTTCTCCTTAGTTCTAGGTTGCTTCTCTCCTTGATTAATCCGTTGCTTTTTGTCCTGCCCTCAGGCGCTTTGGAAAATAGCTTGACTCCCTCTTCTTTGTGGCAGCCCCTGAGATATTGGAACACTGCTATCATGTCCTCGCTCAGCCTTCTCTTCATTAAACTAGACATACCCAATTCCAGCGACTGTTCCTTGTGTGTTTTAGCCTCCAGTCCCCTAATCATCTTTGTTGCTCTTCTCTGTATTCTTTCTAGAGTCTCAACATCTTTTTTACGTCATCATTTTCCCCCATCTACCAAATCATGTCCAATTCTCTGAGACTGCCTGGACAAATCCCTGTGGAGTTTGTTTGGCAAGGGTTTTCAGAAGTGATTCGTCATGACCTCCTTTCTAGTAACTGGTCTAAGATCACCCAGCTGGTTTTGTGCCTAAAGTGGGACTAGAACTCATGGTCACCTGGTTTCTAGCCTGATACCTTAATCATTACATCAAACTGGCTCTCTTGTAATGATTACCTGGATCAAAATAACATGAATTACTATTTTATTATGATATCAAAGGTAATAACTCCTGCAGCTTATCCAGGAGTAAATCCAATTAAGTTCAGTACAGTTTAGTAAGGTTCCTTGCTATACAGATTGTCATCAATTTTCAAACATTATTTAGTGACCATTCAAAGTTACAGTGGCACTGAAAAAAGTGACTTATGATCATTTTTACACTTATGACTGTTGCAGCATCTCCATGGTCACATGATCAAAATTTGGCTATAAAATGGGGCAAAATTCATTTAACAACTATGATGTTTTGCAAAGGAAATTTTGTGTTCATAAGTCAATGACTACCTGAACATAGAATTAGAAACATATTTTATTGGAAAAAATGTTATGTCCATAATGGGTCTAGAATTATTTATAACAGGGATAACAAAAACTTTAATGAAACCATTTGAGAAACTAAAGAAACATTTTTTTTACAAAGAATAGCTCCAAGATAAATTTGCATTTCTCACTACCTGTCCATCAGTAACACTGTACATGCTAATGAATGTATACAGCTTATTAAGTAGTTTACATAATATGGAAATTAAGCATCAGGTTGAGCAGGTCACTTTTGTTTAAAAATGTATACTTTTGAAGTGGGGGAGATTTAATTCAAGTTAAATCAGATTCAATTTATGAGCTTCCCCTCTAAAGGTTGTATATTGATTGTCCATTAAATCTTTAAAACTGCTGGAAGTCTTAAAGATTTACAAATATGCAAATGTAGTTTTATTCATGTCTCTTGCAATTCATGTGCATCACTATTGGAAAGCTTCTGCTTTAGGCTTTGTTGTCCTGGTTTCTAGACTTGTAATATTCCTCCCAAAGGAATTATTCCAATTGTTTCTTTCAGGCTTCTGGAGATCAGAGGGTAAATAAACAGAATATAGTAAAAATGCAGGTAAGCAGGAATCTTATGGGCTTATGAATTAAAATATTCAGCATTTTTTCCCCAGACAGATAAAGGGGCATCTCTTTCAAAAGTGTTGAATGGATACTGATCATCTTCCAGTTATAGCACTGATTTGGCTTGGTTTCCAAATGAAAACATCTGTTGCAAACAAGCTTATGAAGATAGCAAATCTGTTCATTAGGCCTTGTATAGTTAATATCTATTCAGAGTCTATTAAGAGAAGGAGAGAAATTCTTTAAAATATAGAACTGTTTGAAACCTGTAGATGTCTTTGCAGCTTTCATGACCATACGCAATATGTTTCTTATACACAGCTATTCATTGTGCAGTGCACTTCTTTAAACTGACATTGCAAAAAGTCATTACTATAGCTGGTCCACAACAAAAATACAACATACAAGGTATTGTCCCCAAATTGAGTTCCGCCTGGTGCTGAAGCCAATAAAGATGTCCAGACATGAGGTGCAGTTTATCATCAAATTTTATTGAAACTTCAGGAAAAGGGGCCTAGCAGCTAAGGGAGCTGAGATTTGAACAACAGCATGGCACAATCTTTTATACAATTGATTTTTGGAAATAGGGAAGTAAAATTACACAAAGCTATTACCTTTTTTGGAATTCTACCTTGTTTTTAGTCTATGTGTCTTGCCTGTGGAGTTGTGTCTTGTTTGAGCATACATGTCATTTTTCTCCTATAGAGTTATGCCTTGCTTAATTAAGCTCTATATGTCCTTTTGTCCCTACTTGTGGTTTCTTCTGCTTATCTTCTTGTTGACAAATCTTATAACTTCCTATTTAATTTTGAATATGTGTTGTTACATTTCCTCCATTTCAAACTGACACATTACAGTTACATTCCTCTACAGTTTGAAGGTTTGACGATCTGTTAATGGGTCAAAGGAAAATCCCTTGGAAAATGTTCAAGAATGTCATTGAGAATGTTCTTGGCAACTATACAGCACCAACCTACATTCATCTGCTTGACAAACTTCTTATAGCATACAGGACCATGAAGTGCAACATGCCACTGAAGATTCATTTTCTGCATTCATACAAACAGACTTATTTTCTGAAAATCTAGGTGCAGTCAGTAATGAACATTGTGAAAGGGGCAACTAAATCTGCATAGGGCTAATGTAAGCTCTCATCACTTATTCCAGCTTCCTTCTTCAACTGAAGTGGGGTTTTTTGAAGCATAAACCTTTATAAATCTTCATAAATATGTTCATACTCATAAACATGGAATAACAAAACCCTAGTCGGTGCTAGTGAGACTGAATTGTGTTTGCACTTCCTCAAGCTTGCTAAAGCTACAAATTGCATAAGACAGCAAATATAAGAGGTTCCTTGCAAGTTAAAATTCTCTCAAAAGAAGTTCGAGAAGTTTAAGTTGCACTACTAAACGCTTTATTTCAGGAGGATTGTTTTTGAATTCAGTCGGAATAATGCAAAATATTGTTAGACCACATCTTTTTTTATTCCTTTACAAGACAATCCAGTGCGGACGCCTGGAAATAAGCTGTGTGAAATATAGAGAGACTAACTGATGAATCAACAAAGCAATTCATAAGACTTGCTGTGCCAGCACATAACTACCTAAGGTGAACATAGTCAGTATTGGGTCAGACCACACACTAATATGAAATATTTGTAATTTTTTGCCTGAGTTCTCTCTATTTCTGGTTTGACCACGATGTTAAGCTTTCTATGATGCTTTCTACTCAAGCTGTGGATCTGCTGCACTTGCAATAAGCACAAATAGCTGATGTGGGCTAAATCACTGTTGCTGCCTACTCAGCAGCAAAGCTCTAGTTTTATTTTAGAATGCCAGGAAGACAATAATTATAGATAGGAAAGAATAATTGATTGTATTAGTCAAGAGGTTTCTCTAATTAATCTCTTCCTACATTTTATTATTCATTTGCTAGAATCCATTTTGAGTTTCATTTGTTTTTCTTCAAAATTCCAAGTTATTTCATTTCTTGCTTAATTACCATTCATTTTGTGTGCTTGTTTTACTTTGTCAGGAGACTCATTCTGCTGTTCCTTCAATGCATTGTATCTGCCATCTTTAACAAAGATAACCAAAATAGCAACAGCAATCGGACTTAAACTTATATACAGCTTCATAGTGCTTTATAGTCAGACATGTCAAACTCACGACGTCACGTGATGTTGCACAATATATCGGAGCTTTTTCGCCATTGCCAGCAATGGGCTGGGAGTTGTTTTCCAATGATGCATCTGGCCCGTGGGCCAGCAGTTTGATACCCCTGGTCTAAGTGGTTTACAGAGTAAGCATACAGATAGTTCCTGACTTACAGCCACAATTGAGCCCAAAATTTACGTTACTAAGTGAGAAACTTGTTAAATGAATTTGGCCAATTTTATGACCTTTCTTAACATTTGTTAAGTGAATCACTTCAGTTGTTAAATTAGTAACACGGTTGTTAAGTGAATCTGGCTTCCCCATTGATTCTGCTTGTCAGAAGATTGCAAAAGTTGATCACATGATCCCGGGACATTGTAATCATCATAAATATGAACCACTTGTCACACATCTGAATATAAATCATGTGACCAGGGGAAGCTGCAATGGTCGTAAATGTGAAAAATGATCATAAGTCACTTTTTTCAGTGCTGTTGTAACTTCGAATAGTCACTAAACAAACTATTGTAGGTTGAGGACCACCTGTCTTGCCTTCAACAATTGAGTCCTCATTTTATCAGCCTTAGAAGGACGGAAGGCTGAGTCAACCTTGAGCTGATCAGGATTGAACTCCTGGCAGTGGACAGGGTTAGCCTGCAATACTGCATTCTACAGTAAACACTGTACCACCATGGCTCAGTATATCCACAATAACCCGTTTCAGAAATTAAAAACATGTTCTGCCTGTCAGCTTCTATTGCTTCCCATAAATGGAAAATTTATTAAGATCTGTTTGAATTTTCATTCAATCTTATAACTCACATAAATGGTGGAAAAAAAACCCCATTCATTTTAAGAATAAGGACAAATCCTTTCCCTCCTTTCAGGGTGGAAGGTTTAAGATCCAGGTAATGTTAAATTAGTTGAGGAGGGATATAGTTTCAGTTATTATATATAAGAAAATTGAATATCCATACCTGGATTTATGGAGCATCCATTTCTGTTTAGGATCTTATATTTAGATTTCAAGCTGGAAAACCTATCAGGACATGTATAATATATTCTGTGAATAATGTGCTAATTGAATTAGGCTTTGGCACAATTAAGGAAGCAGACATTTAAAAATAAGCTTTACCTGAGCCTTAATTATCACAAAATAATAGCAGTCACAACAGAAATGATATTCCAGGTACTACCAAATAAATTATGTAGTACCTAACCCTCAAGAACATGCTTTTCCAGACATCACAGGACTTGATGCAAAATTTCTTAATACTTTATAATGCTTGTTTGTCCTCCTGTTGCTGAAAGGAAATAGACGAACAATATATTAGTTTCCTATGGTTTACTTTCAAAATCAGATGAGCTGTCTCTAGAGGTGCAATAATATGATAACCAAGCTTATTGTTTTTGATTTATTATTATTTTGTAGCTGGGGAATGCATGGGCTGCTGTTTTTTTGTCACAATATATTATATTAAAGTTTCTGCTGAATGTCAATACTGCTTGACTGAAACTTACAGTACATTTTGATGCTAATATCATTCTTCAATATGTAAAAAAATGGAACTAAACTCTCCCTTTTTTCCTTTCTTACTAATAATGATCAGATGAAATTAATCTATTTCATTTGACTATTTGCTTTGGGGAATAAATTTGTGATCCAGAAATTTTTTTAATATGATTTTTATTCTGAAATCCAAATAAGTGTTCACCATATGCAAGAGTGGAAGGAATTTGCACTTACTTTTCATATTGATAGGGTATCTGAGAGGTTGCATTTTCCATCTCACTTCCTCCCTCTCTATCTTTTCTTCCTCCCACTTTCCCATTTTGACTTTTAAATAGGCCTAGTATATTGACAGAGTTATTGAGTTCTTTGAAGAATAGTAATTTCCTTCCTTCCTTCCTTTTTTCCTTCCTTTCTTTTCCTTCCTTTCTTCTTTTTCCTTCCTTCCTTCCTTCCTTCCTTCCTTCCTTCCTTCCTTTCTTTCTTTTCCTTCCTTCCTTCCTTCCTTCCTTCCTTCCTTCCTTCCTTCCTTCCTTCCTTCCTTCCTTCCTTCCTTCCTTCCTTTCACAACCATAAAGGCTAATTATTTAAAGCCCTCATGAGAAAAATCCTCTTATTTTTAAAGAACTCAGCATCTTGAATATGTTTTTCATAAAACTTACCAAAAGACAGATATCCCTTTTATCCATCCTATAAAATTTGAAAAATCTGTGTCCACTGGATTTTTTTTTTCTGGAAAAAGAGGGGCACTGCTAGTTCCAGACAGCATTTATCCTCCATGGATTCATGGCTGATCACCTACAATGATCAACATTCTTTTGAATCCTTGCTTCCTCACTCATAATATTGATTACAATATTATGAGTGAGGAAGCAAGAATTCAAAAGAATTCACAAGACTGATACTAAGTGTAGAGTCAGGAACCTCACTGTAATCAGGTTATGATAATCAGGTTATGATAAATGTTGATGAGTTTCAATTAAAGTTATTGTCACAAATTCAAGTCATTTAGTTTTAATAACAAATAGTGTAAAAAACAGGAATAGCATTTTATGAATGCAAATAACCTCTTGTGGATAGAGTATGCAAAGTTTCATATGTGGGATTTGATTCAAAGGAGATTTGATCATCCATTCAGACTAAATCTTCCCATCAGATCTTCCAGTCAAAAGTTCAGATCAGTTTGAGGCTTTTGATTGAATTGTTCTGGAGAGCTCTGAAGGCAATAGAAGATTTGATAGCCTTCCTGGTTTGAAAAATCTTGAACATGTTGCATGGGATAAGTTGGGGTAGAGAAATAATGGATGGACTCTCTAATGTGTAACTGAGTCTCATCACCTTTGCAGTTGGGTAAGGGTTGTGTTGCTGTAGTTTGCATCTCTTCCTCTTCTGATAGGCTTTAATAAGAAAGTTTCACTTGAAGGACATGATATGAAAGACTCTGACCTTAAAGAACCGGAGCCAGTCAAAGTAGACTCAATTAACTGAATCAGAAATGAAAGGAGACAAAAGTGGAAATTGAGAACAGAATTTTACATCCCTAAGCTATCATTTGTAAAACAGTCATGCTCATGTCCAATTCTTTAATTTTCACATTAGAAGGACATGTAAGAGTTGGAGAAACAAACATGATTCTTATTAATGGGAAAAGTGAGTATGAAGAGGTAACAAAGGTGGAGTTATATTGACATAGTGAGGGGAAATTTAAGAGAGGTTAATGGAATGAGTTAACAAAATGGAAGATGCTAGTGAGTTGATCTGGGAATAAAGAATACCATACAATGAGATCAGTATTTGTATATAAGAGAGACACAGAAAGCAACACATTTTTAAAAGTGATAAGAGCTCAGACTAAGAACAGGTCCCTGAGTTTAATCATATTAATATTGATCAAATTATTTAATATACAAACTTTCTAGAAAATATAAATGTTTCCAAAAATGATACAATTGATGAAATTGTACATATTTTGCACTTAATCACTAGCCTCCAAAAATAGTGTTTAAAGGGGGTTATATAGAAGACCAATAAAGCCCTTTAGAAGATTTGTAAAATTGGTATGACTTTGTTGTCATGACTATACCACAAATTTTCTATACCTTTAGGCAAAAAGTGGAAGACCATTTCACTAAATGAAAATTCTCTAACTGTATTCAAAGGCATATTTTAATTAATATTTGAGATAAAATGTAGCCATGAAGAATAGTGGCTGTTGTTATAGATTAATATTCCATGAATTTCTCTAAATCTCTTTTAAAAGTATCTAGTTCAGGGGGAGTGAACCACTACATCTTATGAATATAAATGGCATACTTTAAGAGTGCATTGCATAAAATATTTCCTTTACAACAGGTTCAACAATTTCAGTTAAAGAAACAGCATACGTTGAGAGGAAAGCTTAAATCCAATATGATCTGTTGAAGAATGTTGTGTTTTTTTCCAGCTAGTGAAGTTAATGGAGTAAATTCTGTTTTATGAAAAAATAACTTTACGAGTACAAAAGGAAACTTTCCAAAATAAAAAGTGCTATTCCAATAATAGATAGCTTCTAACTGACCATCTGTATAGGCAGAGATTATTGCCCTCCTTTTCTCTCTCTTGTCAAAATGGCTGATTTCTCTTCAATCATATGCCATATCAGCATTGTATTTCAAACTCTAACCATTTGTTCAAACTGTAGTGTCTTTTTTATATATAATATTTTATTAATTTTCTGTTATTACAATTCCTTAGTGCTTAATGAACAGAGTGTTGTCTGGGTTAATTTATTATGTTTAGTAATACCAACTACGTTCTTAGTCTCTGCCACATTTTCCCAACCATTGATAAAATAGGTTCCATGTTTGATAATATTCTTTATCTTCTTTTTCTTTGATTCTCAGTGTAAGTCTATCCATTTCCGCACAGTCCAGTATTTTCTTAATTATCTCTTCCTCCAATGGTGTTTTTTTTTTCATTTTTCCAGTGCTGTGCTAATACAGTCCTCGCTGCAATTAATATAAGTAATGTTAAATATACACTTTGTTTATCAAGTTTTTCTGAAATTATACCTAATTAAAAGAGTTCAGGTTTAAAGTCTACGTGTTTCCCTAACATCTTTTCTAACCAAGTATGCATTTTTGTCCATTTTTTTTTTTTTTGCTGTAGTGTCTTTATTCCTGGGATTCCAGAATTGCTTCTGGGGATCAATGAGGACATCTCCAGTGTTTCATTGTTTTCTGAATAAGACATCCCTTTTGATCCCTGTATTCAGAAGGTTATCAACATCTGCTGCCTCTGCTTGATTCCTTGACCAATAATAGAGTTCTTCCCCTTATGGGGTTTCATAAAAGGGGTATGGTAGAACACGTAGCATATGTTTAACTTGTTTCTGTCTATGATGATGCAGAAATAAACTAATGTTGTTTGCTTTAATACTGTTAAAGCGGACTGAATCTCTACCTCAGGATATGAAACTTTTACCTCAGGATCTCTGGTTAGGGACTATAAAAGATTGCACTAGTAATGGGATGAAGTCAATTCAGAAGCGCAAACGAACAATATGCAATAGACTAGATACAGTAGATAGACCATATATAAGAGAAACACCAACCAAACAAAAGGTACTCGGAGTATACTTGAAGAGGGAAGGGAGGAGGGAAGAACGTTTACTAAAACAGATGTTTACAAAGATTAATACCTAATGTTGTATGCTATGTTCTAGGATGATTGTTTAGCAATAGGATCTTTGGTTTAATGTTGATCACATTAATATGGAACCAGATAAGAGAAACACCAATCAAACAAAGTGTAACAGGAGTATAGTTGAGGCTAGACGCGAGGAGTGGAAAAAGGCTTACTAATTCAGACGTTTTCAATGACTAATACTTAGTATTGTATACCAGGTGCCATGATGATTGCTGCACAATATGTTTTTATGTTCAATGTTGATTGTTTTAATAAAAGAATTTTATATATATATAAAAAAAGAATGAATAGAATGATATCTTGGGATGACAAACAACTGTATGTATAGATGTTTTATGCACAGATACTCCAGCTGTGGTCCATTGTTTTTAATGTTCCTCCAAAAATATATATTGTTTGCATAATTAATACTTTTTCTAATAGCTCTTGTGAACATATTGAGTTCATACGTGAGATATATACTTATGTAAAAATCAAACCTGCACTCAAAATCACAAATGTGTCCACAATCTCCAATATATATTTTTGGAAGAATTAATGTAGTTCCCATCTTCAAAAAAAAAGGAAAAAAAATAGATCCAGAAAACTACAGACCTGATCTCAATAGCTGGGAAGATTCTGGAAAAGATAATCAAGCAATGAATCAGTGAACACCTAGAGGCAAACAAAGTCATTACCAAAAGCCAACATGGGTTTGTCAGAAACAGATCATGCCAGATAAATCTTATTTCATTCTTTGACAAGGTGACAGAATTAGTGGACTAGAGGAATTTATTTATTTATTTATTTTAATTAGATTTTTATGCCGCTCCTCTCCAAGGACTCAGAGCGGCTAACAACATAAACAAAAACAACATCTCAACATTTCAAAAATCTAAAACCAAATCTACAAAGCATTTAAAAAGACCCCCCCAAACACATTCATCATTCACACACAATCACAGTCATCCCCAGGCCTGCCGGCATAGATAAGTTTTTAGATTCTTCCGGAAAACCGGGAGAGTGGGGGAAATGCGGACTTCAGGGGGCAGTTGGTTCCAGAGGGTGGGCGCCACAACAGAGAAGGCCCTCCCCCTAGGACCCGCCAGATGGCATTGTTTCGCTGACAGGACCCAGAGGAGGCCGACCCTGTGCGCTCTCACCGGTCGAAGGGAAGTATGTGGCAGAAGATGGTCCCATAAGTATCCTGGTCCAATGCCATAAAGGGCTTTATAGGTAATAACCAACAATGCTGTAGCTATTGTTTACTTGGATTTCAGTAAGGCATTTGATAAAGTAGAACAGAATATGCTACTAGATAAGATAGAAAAATGTGGATTATACAGCATCACCACCAGATGGATTTGTAACTGGCTCACCAACTGCCATGGACCTGCGTCTACATGGAGGGAAGTATGCAGTGAAGGTACTCCAAGGCTCTGTTTTAGGCTCAGTACTCTTCAACATCTTGGTCAATGATTTGGATGAGTGGATAGATGGGGAACTCATCAAATTTGCAGATGACAGCAAGCTGGCAGGAATAGCCAATACTCAAGGGTCAAGACACAGAAGGATCTTGACAGACTTGAACATAATCTAATAAAATGAAATTCAATGGTGAAAAAAGTAAGGTTCTACATTTAGGCAAGAAAAACCAAATGCACAGGTACAGTATAGGTGGTAGTAACTGTGAGAGGGATCTTGGAATCGTAGTGGACAATCACTTAAATATGAGCCAGCAGTGTGCTGCAGCTGTCAAAAAAGCCAACACAGTTCTAGGTTGCATTAACAGAGGGATAGAATCAAGATCATGTGAAGTGTTAATACCACTTTACAATGCCTTGGTAAGGCCGCACTTGGAATACTGCATCCAGTTTTGGTCACCATAATGTAAAAAACATGTTGAGACTCTAGAAAGAGTGAAGAGAACAGCAACAAAGATGATTAGGGAACTGGAGGTTAAAACATATAAGAACGGTTGCTGGAATTGGGTATGTCTAGTTTAATGAAGAGAAGGACGAGGGGGGGGCATGATAGCAGTGTTCCAATATCTCAGGGGCTGCCACAAAGAAGAGGGAGTCAAGCTATTCTCCAAAGTGCCTGAAGGCAGGACAAGAAGCAATGGATGGAAACTAATCAAGGAGAGAAGCAACCTAGAACTAAGGAGAAATTTCCTGACAGTTAGAACAATTAATCAGTGGAACAACTTGCCTCCAGAAGTTGTGAATTCTCCAACACTGGAAGTTTTTAAGAAGAGACTGGACAACCATTATCTGAAATGGTAGAGGATTTTCTGCCTGATTAGGGTGTTAGACTAGAAGACTTCCAAGGTCCCTTCTAACTCTGTTATTCTATATTCTATATTGTATATTCTATATATTAACACAAATGTCATTTATTCATTTTTGGTCAGTCATTATGTTCATCATCAGCCATTCAGTTGTATCTGACTTTCGGTCACTCTATGGATCAGAACCAGTGGTGGGATTCAGCCAGTTTGCACCACTTAGGCAGAACCGGTAGCTATTTTTTTTTGTTGCCCAGGCCAGAATGGACTTCAAGAAGCGGCATCCACATAGGAAACTGGTTGTTCATATTTTTGAATCCCACCACTGAGCAGCACTCTCCATGCCCCTCTGTCTTGTACTGCCTCCTTCAGATCCACCGTGGTCATCTTGATGTCATCCTTTATAGTATCCAGCCAGCAGGTGCTAGGGCAGCCCCATCTCCTTCTTTGCTGATTGCTCCCATCATGACTGACTTTTTAAGTGAGTCAGCTCTTGTGACATGACCAAACTATGACAGCTTCTGTTTGATAAACTTGGTTTCAAATGGTATTTTTGGTGTGGTTTGGTTTAGAAATTCTTTGTTAATTTTTTTTTAATTCTTTTATTAAAACAATCAACATTGAACATAAAAACATATTATGCAGCAATCATCATGGCACCTGATATACAATACTAAGTATTAGTCATTGAAAACGTCTGAATTAGTAAGCCTTTTTCCACTCCTCGCGCCTAGCCTCAACTATTCTCCTGTTACACTTTGTTTGATTGGTGTTTCTCTTATCTGGTTCCATATTAATGTGATCAACATTAAACCAAAGATCCTATTGCTAAACAATCATCCTAGAACATAGCATACAACATTAGGTATTAATCTTTGTAAACATCTGTTTTAGTAAACGTTCTTCCCTCCTCCCTTCCCTCTTCAAGTATACTCCGAGTACCTTTTGTTTGGTTGGTGTTTCTCTTATATATGGTCTATCTACTGTATCTAGTCTATTGCATATTGTTCGTTTGCGCTTCTGAATTGACTTCATCCCATTACTAGTGCAATCTTTTATAGTCCCTAACCAGAGATCCTGAGGTAAAAGTTTCATATCCTGAGGTAGAGATTCAGTCCGCTTTAACAGTATTAAAGCAAACAACATTAGTCATAAGGTTATGTTAAGAGGCATTAGTTATAGAACATATACATTCAACATTGGGTGTTAGTTTTTGTAAACTTTTGATTTGTTACCCCTTCTTCCCTCCTCCCATCGAGCCTTAGCTAAACGCCAGCTGCATTCTGTTTGATTGGTGTCTCTCTTGGATATAGTCTATCCACTGTTTCCAGTCCGTCAAAAATTGTTCATTGGAGCGATTTTTCAAGTATGCTGATATTTTCGCCATTTCCGCCAAATTTGTTACTTTCACAGTCCATTCTTCCATATGCGGTATTTCCGGATTCTTCCAGTATTGTCCCACCAACAATCTTGCTGCTGTAATTAAGTTCAAAAATAAATTTGTCTCTGAGGTAGTGAAATCCTTTGTGATCCCTAACAGAAAAGCCTGAGGTAGGAATTCTATACGCTTTTTGAAAATGGTTTGGAGTGTCCACCATATTTTACAGTCTATGGATTACATAATAGTCACTTCCAGCATCACAGTTCAAAGGTGTTCACCATTCTCCTATCTGCCTTTTTTAGAGTCCAAGTTTCATAGCCATAAGTAGCAATTGGAAAATTATTGTGTTAACTAATCTGCATTTGGTTGTGAGGCTAATGTCTTTACTTTTCAGATGTTATTCATGCTAAACATTGAAGTTCTTCCAAGTGCTCTATGCCTTCTGATCTGCAGTCACCACTTTGGTCAAATTTAAAGCCCAGGAAGAATGAATTCCTTTACAGTTTCAAAGGTCTCATTGCTGACCTGCACTCTGACCTGTGTGTTCTCTTCAGTTATCATTACTATTCCTTTCTTGATGTAAAGGTACAGTCTAAATTTTTCACTTTCAACTGAGTCTCAGGATTAGCCACTCCAGATTCTCCTTGTTTTCCACAAGCAATGTTGTGTCATCTGCATATTGGAGTTCATTGCTATTCCTACCACCAATTTTAAGCCCAATGGTAGATTCCTAAAAAAGGTTCATTTTTTTAATAACTATTTCTGTGTACATGCTGAATAGTATAGTGACAGGATGCAACCTTGCCAAGTGCCTTTTCCAATTCTGAACCAATTTGTGTATCCATATTCTGTTCTTACAGTGACTGAATAAACTGGATGTTGTGTGGTGATATTCCCAGTTCTTTGAGGCAGTTCTAGAGCTTGTCATGGTCAACATAGTTGTAGGCTTTTGTGTTGTTAAAAAGAGCACATGTAGAGGTCTTTTTGATATTCCTTTGCTTTTTCCATCATCCAGCTTATATTGGCAATATGATCACACATTTCTCTTCCTTTCCAAAATCCTGCTTGTACATTAGGCAGTTCTCTGTTGATATAGTTGAATTCAAATGTTGCTGGATTATCAAGATAATTTTACTCACCTGTGGTATCAAGGTTGTGGTTTGGAACAGTCTTTCATACCTTTCATACATTTCTTTGGTATTTCTTTTCCATTTTTTGACCACTGAGCAGACTTCCATATACAGAGTGCTGCCAGTGCTTTTGTTGGCACAGGTCTCAGCAGGTCTGATGAAATTCCATCAGTTCCTAGGCTTTGTGGTTAGGCAGTTAGTTCAGTGCCCATACTACTTCCTCCTCCAGGATATCTGGTTCCATTTCTGATAGGTCAGCTTCTCCTCTTATGGCTTGGCCTTCTTTTCGTTTGTCTTTACATTACATCATCACAATTGGATATAAAAGAGAGCCCAAGAAAGAGAATGAGAGAGAGTATGGCTAGCAAATATGCTAATTTATTTATTTGTCCAGACCAAATCAACAGTATAGTTTTCCTAATCGTTTTTTTACCTTCCAGGAATGAGGTAATCCTATAAGCAGTGCATTTTTCATTGTTTGACTTCAGACGGTACAGCTCCAAGGTTTGTCTTTTATTCTCAGTAAGTGTAATTTTAAGGCCTAGAATGGGAGGTTGTGTAATAGAATGGCAAAGGTAAAAACAATCTACTGTCCCAGATGTACAACTATACTTGCGACTGATAACCTGAGTTTGGGAACTAGATGGAAGAAAAACCAATTGAATTTTTTTTTTAAAAAAAAAAACCCCAACAAAATATTTTTGTCTGATCAGTGTTGAAAACAGGCAAAGTTTACTGCTTTAATTTTACAAGATCAATCCACTAATTTTCATATGTTTGTTTATTTACATTATTTTTAATCAGAAGCCATTTGGAAGAGCTGTTCTCCACCTTAAAAAGTTTCGTCTAAAAGCTTGGTTCCTGATAGCTTCATAGGCATGGCAATTTTGCTTTCCTGGGAATGTGAGATAATTTTTTAAAATTTGAATGAGCAATTTAGCCAGAACAGAAAGTACTAAGGTGGGATGGCCAGAAAAGAAATTGAAGTTCTCTTTCAGAAGATATACAGTATATTATAGATCAGGGGCAGACTCTTTAACATTTATCAAATACCAGAGCTTGGGTAGGTGATTATGTTGATGTCATTGACGATTATGATGACTCAAATTTAATATAGCTGCCCAACTTCAAATAGACTCCAATGTACAAGATGCAAATGAGTAGCTCAGGATAACTTTTTTTATGGCTTTGGGGAAATGATTTAGATTCTTTTCTGTTTCAGAAAAGTTATTTGCAAAGGCTACTTTAGATTTCACATATTGAATACTGAACTCTTACTTTTGGGAATGGAAGATATAGTGAAAAATTGTGATGTCTATACTGATTTGCAGTTTAATATTCCATAGTTGCATACAGTATTTCCTTTCACTAAGGGCACTGAGCCCAACCATTTTATAATTGGAAGAAATATTGTGCACGGTTCTGCATTGTTTCTTTTACTATTAATCAAAACCATTCTGTTTTCATTCGTTTATATTGAGAGATTTGGAGAAATCTTTTTTTTACAATGACTGAATTTCTTCTCCTGCTTTTTCAATTGAACCCTCAATGTAAATCCACAAGTCTCTAAACTGCACCCCATCTTTTCTTTTGGTTCACTAAATAGCTCATATTTATTGAAATACCAACAGTACTTACTTTCACATGTATAGATTTGCAGGTTCTGACTTTATAATAATTGGCAAAAGTGCCTCTCACTTCCATAACCAGCTTACAGGAAGTTTGAATCCAGTTTATTGAATTAATGAGATTTCAAAACAGAAATCTGAAAGTGTTACTGTAATTAGCTGGCTAAAAAAAGCCTGCTATATGTAAGATAATTATATATTACATTGTTTTTCTGGGAAAACATTTATCTTATTTGGCATGATCTAAAGAGAAGTATTTTTCAAGAAAAGGGAGTGGGTTCTATTCTCAGTTATCCAAGGTGTAACTGCATTGATTTAATAGGACATATTTTGAAATAAGTTTCAGCTTCAGACTTTTCAGCTCAATCTTCCTTCAAAGCAATCTAAAATTGTATAGTGATGGATGATGCCACTTTAGCATAAATTTCTAAAAGGTGTTATTTTCTTTTATATAAATAAAAGCTGTTGTATTCTTGGTTCGTGTGCAACTGGTGAAGACACACGGTGACAATTAACAAACACTTTATTCTCTTTCTCCTACAACCAAGCAAAAAGCAAAAGGCATGCAGGCCTTTTATAGGGCAGAAACCCAGACAGTGTTAACCAATAGGAATTTAGCATTTTCACACCTTGCGCATGTACACAAGGCTGGCGCTGCTCTGTCTGGTCCCGGGCAGCTTTTGGAATGCCCGGGACCAATTTCAACATTATGAGCCTGCTTTCAGCTCTTGCAGGCTCAGGACACAACACTCCTCCCCCCCTAGATGAAACACACCTAGCTTATGCACAGGTGCATTGTGCAATGCAGGAAGAGTGGTATACAGATGCATTATCCAAATGCAAGGAGGGCGGAAATGCTTGGGTCTGCACACATGCAAACCTCTTTCAAAAATAATTGTTAACTCAATTAAAATATACCCAAATCAAAATAGCATATGACACTCATACTTAAATGTTGATTTCCTCATTCAGGGACCTCATAGTGAGGTTCCTCATGGGTTGACAGCAACCTCACAAAATCTGCTAGATGTTTAGGTGGGCACTTGGCCTGCTGCGACTTTCTAACGGCCGGTGAGGTTGCCTGGTCTACCTGCTCACCTACCAGGCTAGGCAGGCCAGGGTGTTGATGCCCTAAGTATCCAGGTAACCCTGGTGAGGGTGCCTGGCCTACCTGTTCACCTACCAGGCTAGGCAGGCCAGGACTTTGATGCCCCAAATACCCGGTTGACCCACCAAGCTGCTGGCTGGCTGGACCCTCTGAGTCCAAACCAGTATACCTCAGAGGGGTGGAAGTCCCCGAGTCCACAATGGACTCCTCTTGGGAACACTATCCCTCAAGCCCAAGGCCAGCAGATGGAGAGGCCTGAGTGGCAGAAGTGCCCCAGTATTCTGTAGCCCCTGAGCACGTGCCAGAGGTGCCAGAGTCAGGAGCCACTTTCATGGCAAACCCCCTTGCTACTGACTTCCTTTTAGGAGCAATTGCTGAATTATGAGTGTGCCCCTGATGGAATTCCCTTTCTATAGCTGTGTGTGATTTATGTGGATACCCCCGGTGTGACTCCCTGTCTGGAGTAATAACGGATGTGTGGGATGACCCCCTATACCAGGGGTAGGCAACCCCAAACACTCAAAGAGACACTTGGACTCATTTCCCACCAAAAACAAAACTCCGGGACTTTCACCCGTCATCCCCATGCTGGTGCCTTCGGCCCCCGCCTCTAGGAGCAATGTGTGATCGCAACTGCCTCCTCCCTTCAACTGCCAGCGGGGGCCTGAACTGACTGGCTGGGAGCTCGGCTGTGCTCCGATTGGGTGGAGGTGTGCTCCAATTGGCTAGGGGCCTGGCTGCACTCTGACTGGATGGGGGGCCGGCCGTGCCCTGACCGGCTGGGGGAGCACTCTGTTTGGGTGGAGGCCCTGCTGTGCTCAGGTTAATATTTCTCCAATGTAGAATTTGAAGTGTCTTGGCGACGTTTTGACGAAGTCCCATTCGTCATCTTCAGGCTGGTGTTTTCGGCTTCGTGCTTCTAGGAGCAATGTGTGATTGCAGCTGTTTCTTCCTTTTAACTGCCAGTGGGGGTTTGAACTGATTGGCTGGGAGCTCGGCTGTGTTCTGATTGGGTGGAGGTGTGTTCTGATTGGTTAGGGGCTTGACTGTACTCTGATTGGATGGGGGGTTGGCTGTGTTCTGATTGGATGGGGGAGTGTTCTGTTTGGGTGGGGGCTTTGTTGTGCTCAAGTTAGTCTGAGTTACAGGGGGATTAGAGATGGTGAGCTGCATAGCTGTTTGGCTTTGCATTCGTGGTTATGCCTCATCTTCATGGTGGGTGTCAGTTTGCTTCATGTATGGATTGGAGGGGTTTAAGGTGGCTAATGATGCAGCTGTGGTCTGGCTTCTGGTTTGTGGTCGTGCCTCATCATCGTTGTGGGTTTGGGTTTGCTTTTTGCCTGGATGTGTGGTGGTGACATCCTGTGTGGTTTTTGTGAGTGTAGGTCTGGTGTCATTCTTTGTGTTATGGACTCGTTTGTTAATAAGGATGGGTTTCCAAATGGCTGGTAGGCGGGAGGTATCATCTCGTTTGTTCATGCTGTGAGGGCGTTTTTCTATCTCGATGGCTTCTCTGATTATTCTGTTATTAAAGTGTTCAGTTTTGGCAATAGTTCTGGTCTTTTTGAAATCAATTTCAGCTGTTGCATGCTCAGGATACAACAAAAGCCTTGTCTGATTAAATTACAGATTTTATCCTTATTCTGTCTACTTATTTAATTCCTGTATCTTTGGCTGTATAGATAATTAAAATTCCACTGATTACATGCTAATTTATGTTCCTGAATTCAATATTAACTTTTTTCACTTTCCTTTGATGAGATGAACTTTTGAATCCTTTAAATATTGTTGATCCTGATTTTTCTAGATAACTATGGGTAGAGAAGTCCTAAGTAAGAAAACTATTATATCCAAATAATCATAAACTTATAAATAAGAATACAAAGGTATGTATTTATCCTTTTCCAAGTTTCTTAATTATATTTATTTATTTATTTAATTATATTCCACCTTTATTATTTATGGCAAACATACTTAATATTCTTTCCTCCTTCTATTTTCTCCATCACATAAACCCAGTGAGCTGAGGTGAGGTATTAAAGCTTCTCTTGCAACTGCAAATAGGAATATTTAGAGTACTTAAGAGGTCATCTAAATTATTATAAATCTTGACTTCCTAGCCCAACTGCTATACAATTCTATAGAATGGGTTAGAAAAATGAAACTAGGAAAATGGAAATGACAGGCCAAAACTGGAGATATGCTTGAACTGTATTGTTATTTTAGTGTCCTGTATATATTTTATCCATTTGTAAACTGCATTGAGTCTGTTGTATTCTGCAATATATGAGTATGGCATAAATAAATAAATAACTCTGGCACAATACAGAAATAACTAAAACAATTTTAGGAAAATATTACATCTAACAGGCAAAAGCAATAAAGTGACAGAACTACAGAGTCACTTACTGCCTCTCTGGAGAAGAAGAGAAGAGCTAAGATACATATTTTAAAAATGAATATTTCATTAGAAGCATATTGTATATATATGATGAAGGGAATACGTTTAGAATTGCACACATGTTCTGTTTCCAGAAGATGTTCAAAATTCTCAAATTTACCTAAGGGACAAATTCAACAAGGAAAGGTTTTCATAACAAAGGGATACCGTGACAATTCTATGCACCCATATCTAACTCTAAATATGCCATAATTATGAATCCTGCATCATGACATTACAATGGAAGCCCACCCTTTAATATTTGTTTCATTGTATTGCATGTAGCTAGGCCACAGGTGAAGTTTGTGTTGCAATGTCACAATACATGTTTTGTCATTTATACCTTTTTACTGCCATGAATGGTGATGGGGAAACCAGCAACTTTTATATATCCATCAACTACAAAGGACATGTTCAAAAATAGAGGAAATATTGTAATTCTTTTTACACTGAAAGAGATAATCAAGGCAGATCTACAAAGACAATATATTACTGGACAACTGAAATTTATTGGGACTCCCTATACAATTCCATGTCACTGGCTGCTAACTTGAATGCTGAAAACATAATCCCTACCATGGCACAAGTAATCCTGCAGGATTATCCCATGCAAGGTCATCTATCACGGGACAAAAAAGAGAGCAAATGATAAAATCAGCATGATGCCATCCCACAAATGCTGCCACTTACACATTTTCATCAGATGTCTCAATTTAATTATTTTTATTTATTACACATATCTGTCCTTTATACCACACAGAAGAAAAAAGAAAAGAAATTTAAAAACTCCATATTTTGACATTTTGTATGCTTGTTGGTCAGGTCATAAAAAGAAGGTAAAAACTGCCAAAACTTGCTCAATTCTTTTTCTGAGCTACTACTGTTTAGTTTTGCTTGGCCTAAAGGTGAAAATTTAGGGAAAAGGGGAGAGTGGCAAATAGAGTCGTAGTATCTCAAAACGAATATATACATGTTACACCCTCACACAAATACTTATATATGTAACTGCAGCTGAAGCAGCTCAATGTAAGAGTGCAAAAGCCACTAATTCTCTTTCTAATTAAAGGTTATCAATAGAAAACACAAATATGGATATAGGTAGTCCTTTGTTAATGCTGCAGAATGAGTGGTGGTTACAATCAGTCCTCAAATGTATGGCCATCCCAGGACCCCATGGTCACGTGATCATGATCTGAGCCCTTGGCAGTTGGTTCTCACTTTTGACAGTTGCAGTATCCCAAGATCATGTGAACACATTTTGTGAGCTGATTTGCAAGAGGCTTCTCACAAGAGGGTCAACGGGGAAGCCATTAGGGAAGGTCACAAGTCATTTTGGTAAGTCTTCCCCACTCTTGCTGTAAGCCCCTCTGCAGTTGCACATAGCCTTGCTGATCTACTTAGCCTCACACATTCTCCCCCACCCAGCAGCAGCCACCCGAAGTCTCACCATGTTTCTACCACATCTGTTTTGCCACCCATTCACCCTTGCACATGCTCCCTGAGACTCACTGCACTAATGCTATGCCTCCACAGCCACTCATGCAGTCTCCCTGGCCATTTATGCATCTTCACATATGTCTCCAGAAGCCCCTCAGGTCCCACCATGCTTGTTCCATGCCTTCCCTGCTAACTCAACACACTCATGCATATTCTCCAAGCCTCTCTGCACTCACTCTGTGCCTCCCTGGACACCTGTGCACCCTCCCTGGCTGTTTACACACTCTCACACACCTGTCTCATCCATCAGCAGCCACCTTTAACCCATTGCACTCATGCCTTAACTCCCCAGTCACTCATGCATCCCCTCTCTCCCTCTCCAATGCAGTGGCAGCTACTTATTTGTTTGCCAGCCTGTTTATGAGCTGCATGGGGCTTGCAACTTTGTGCCAGCTTCCCCATGGATTCTGATTATTGGAAGCTGGTATGAACTTGCAAGAAGGTGCTTGTTTAGTGACCCACAGTCCTTGCTTAATGACAGCAATGATAACTGCAGGGATTGCTGTCACTAAGCAATGAGTTTAGGCAATGTCATGCTTTATGACCGCGTCACTTGGTGGCAGAAATTCTGATCCCAATTGCCATTGTAACTCAAGGACTCCCTAAATATCTTTTTTTTAAAAAAAGAAAGAAATACTTCTGAAATTAGTTTATTGCAATTATTTAATTTCTGCATCTTTTAGCTGAAATCCTGTTGGTTAGATTCTTAAACTTCATTAGTATTCTATGTGATCTTGGTAAATTCAGAAGGCACTCAGGGAGCTTGTAGTAGCTATAGCAACCAGACTTTAGCTTACAATGACTGTATAATGTTGGAGCACTATGCAGCACATTGGAAGCATAAGGTGCTCACTGAAAGATGGCTTCGCTAATTAAAGCCTAAAAAGGTATTCAGTCTGATTATAATTAAAACTGTCAGAAATCTATGTACTCCTCCCTCATTCTTCATTTGCTTCTACTTGTTATTCATTCACATTTGGACAATTTGTTGTGGATGTACTCTAAGATGTATTTTGTGAGATTATGGTCAGCATTCAAAGGCACATGCAGCACTAGCAGACCTGAATTATTTTGATATTTTTTTTTAGTGAGACACAAGCTTTCTGCTACAAGGTGTTCTGCTTACATCAATATATATTATACGTTCTTGTTCCTTCATACAGTAACACCTGTTGGTTTCTGGAATATTTTATGAATCTTATCTATCCACATTTATAAAGGAATATTGAAATGAAATTTGCATTAAAAAAAACCAGCTGTAGCCAATAAACTTCTTTGGTTTATTTAAAAAGAATGAAGATTCACTTTTGGATTAACAGAGAATAGCTATGGCCATCTTCACCTCACCCTAATCAATCTGATGCTATAAACACCTGCTACTTTTAATTACCAGATACCTGAAAAATTAAGGAGTAATTTGCATTTATGAATGGAAGTTTCTCAGATAAATCTTCAATAACAGAATTTTGCATGGGAAAAATGATGTGGTTCAGTTAAGACTCATTCATCCTATGGAGGCAAGATGCATTAGTGAGAGAATGCAGAAAAAGTATGAACAACTCAATCCTATTGATGCATGCCAACCTTTCTCATCTATCAGCCAGAAGACTCAATCCATTGGCACTTGCATGACATCTGCCCAACAATTTAACATTGATTCTCAACAGAAAGCCAAATGGGTCACTGAACGCCCAGACATAGGTAGGCATATAAATTACCCCACAAAAAAGGGTTCAAGCTTTGAACTACTGCATCAGCAATGGAGAATTCTGAATAGGATTTCCACCTCACACAGCGTCTGCTGGGACTCTCTGTATAAATAGGGCATAGTATCTTCCCCTCAGTGTGACTGTGGGGTCCTATGTCAAATTGTAGCTCACATTGTGACTGGAGGTAAACTAAGGGCATATACCGGTGTAGTACCTGATTTTTTTTTAAATATAAATGATGCTGCACTTCAGTGGTTAGATGGCCTAAACACTGGTATTTGAACCTAGATATCTTTTTAACATTTATGTTTTATTGTGTTTTACTAATCTAAATGAAATGTCAATCTATATTGCTAGTCCATGTATGATATACTATAGGTAAATAAATAAATACATCTATTAATCATGCCTTATTCTTAATTTTGATTTTTTTAAAAAAAAAAAACACAAACTAAAACATTATATACTTTTGCATATTACACTAAGCACATCTATATGTTATCGTTCAATAAAAGGTTTACCCAAACTACCTGCTCTAGTGACACCATACACTGTAATCAGGAGTAACACACTGCTTGCCTAGAAAGTACATACAGAGAGAGGGAGGGAGGGAGGGAGAGAGAGAGAGAGAGAGAGAGAGAAAGAGAGAGAGAGAGAGAGAGAGAGAGAGAGAGAGAGAGAGAGAGAGAGAGAGAGAGAGAGAGAGAGAGAGAGAGAAAGAGAGAGATTGAACTAGCCCAATGATGGTCACTGCAGAACTCTGTACACTGTCTACTTCCAACTTTTTTTCTTCCAAGTAGACTTTATAAGCATTGTGAACACTTTTGCAGTTGTTTGGAGTATCAGGCTTGAAAAGGAGTATTAAGAAAGAACCAAAGTTGTGAAAGTAATGTTGCAAGCTGGAGAAAATACAAGGGTGAGGCCATGTATATGTTCTTTAAGGTGAAGAACATCTGAGCTGAAATGAAAGAAACATTTGGAGCATTTGACAAACACCTTCTTAAATTTACCTACAAAAAAAAGGGCTTCATTGTCAGAAAGAAAATTGAATAGGAAAGTCATAAAACTGCAATAATAGAATCTCATATACAATGTACATTTCATATCAGGAATGATACCACCAATTCCAAAACATCAGAGCAGCTAACAAATAGCATCAGAGCTGCTATTATAGGCAAGAAGGCTTCCTTCAAAAACAAATTAATAAAAATGACAGTCTTGCCCAAATGATCAGAAAGAAAAATAATCTGAGACTAAAAGATATGTAAACAAGCAATTAAACATTTTTTTAAAAAAAAAAGGCTTTAAGGAGAACATAATGAAAGGACAAAACAAGCAGCAACAACAACAGAATATGCAAATATATTTGGAATAGAAAATCCACTAGGATGGCATGGATGTTAAAGATTATTTAATATTGGTCTTACTCCTGAGCCAGATTTCCATTACTCAAATCATCTTTTTCAGAAGGAAGATCAGATGGAGATAGAGAGAAGGAAAGAATAAGGAAACATAAAACTCCAAGCCACATTAGCAAATTAAATACCAGATCATGATGATATCCTGACTATCAAAGTGAATTTGCTACTTGAATTCTTTTAAATAATGGGGAAATTATTCCACATTCATTTCAGGATGTATTCACCTGTAAACTGAAAGTTGTAAATCCTGCTAAGTTTATAGGACAAGATAAATTAGCAAAAATGAATATTTTTTTCAAGTTGATAGAGATACTAAGACATATTCCTTTGCCACAACCTTCAAATTGTTTAAGCTGATTGATACACAAAGGACAAACCCCTTGCAAAACCCAGGAAGATCATATTTAGAAGAATTAAAGCTAACTACAGATGCTTTGCAGAAAGCCATAGCAGTTCTCTAAAGGCATGAGAGTGGACACTTAACCAAAATATAAAGAACTCCTATTTCTAATGTGTACTGAAATTATTTCTTATGGATAGTACTATAAGCAATGTGTCACTTCCCCCTGCCCACTCAAATTCCAGGGTATGTCATTGCTAATGTAAATTTAAAGGCAAGTTTCCATTATCTTTATTTATGTATAGCATTGTCAACTAATGCTATACATCAATTGAAAAAATATCTCCCAAAGCAAAGAAAAATGAAGTTATTTACAATATACACAAAAAACCATTCAAACAGAAACAAATTAAATGAAAACTCTAAATATAATATCTGTAATGCCATAAACATCTTAAAAACTAACATAGAGGGCCAGGTGTATCAAATACCAGTTTATCCTAAAGTTGGGAAGCCACATCTAAACTTGGTGTCAGATATTTAAAAGACTTAGCCCTAATGTATCTCTATACAAAGAGAATACCACCATCAAGGCACTTGAGTTGGAAAGGTCAGTGCTTCTTTTTTTTTTTTAACTGCATAGGAAATTCACTCTAAAATTCAGCTGATGAGTTAGTAAATATTGGAGGAGAGTCTTGGTCAAACAGAAAATGGATAAACTATATAGGCCTTTGTAGATTCTAACAAGTACTACTTTGCTTTTGGTTCCGTAAGAAACTAATGGCCAATGCAACTCCATCAGAATAGGTGAAATATTCCTTGTAGCAGGTTGCCTTCTTCAGCCTTATTGTATTGTAGCTTCTAGGCAAGCCTCAAGGATAATCCAGTGTGTAGGTTACCAATATATGGATTGGTTAGCCAGCTGACCAGAATATTATTATTATTATTATTATTATTATTATTATTATTAATTTAATTTCTATGCCGCCCTATTCCGGAGAACTCAGGGCGGCTCACATATTTCCAGAATAATTTCATCCTTTGTTGTATATGTTTCTTAGATGAAGAGTTTTAGCATCTATATTTCTGGATACAATTTAATTATGGAAAGATTGAACCTAGTAGAGCTGTGCATGTGATTTTAATGGTTTGCAGATTTTTGAATATATTCCTTCTTTTCCCATTATTTTTGTGTCATCTTGTAACCTCAACTTGACACTGCTAAAAGTTGAAGATATCACTAATCATCTTCAGAAAGTTCCAGAAGAGACTTCTGTACATGATCAACATATATGCAGAAGCTTTTTCTTTTATGTATCCATAATGACAAATCTTAATTATAAAGTGTTGAGGTTTCTTCAGTATTTTGCAATATTAAAAAAGTCAAATACATTCTCTACAACTAGGCTAACAAAGAATAAGGTAGATGTTTAGATCCTTATGTTTCAGTGTAATAAATATTAACACAGTGTACATGATGAATGCAGAGCAGAATTATGCTACAGATTGTCACGGATGATGGCTTTTAAAGTCAAAAATACTTTTTTTTCTTATTCTAATCAGACAGCACAGGCTAAAATGGATTAAATTATCAGTTGGAGCCTGAAATCTCTGATCTGTTGTGCCATAAGACTTTAGTGAGACGTAGAATTAACTACACAGAAGTAGCACTCAAGAATATAAATCCACTCATTTAGGCATAAAGAGGAAATTTAATGTTGGTGTTTATTGTTCTTTTACCCCCACTCATTAGTATCATTACTCATTATTGCTCTTTTCAAAGAGAGAAGACAATTAAGGAAAATCAAGAATAACAAGAGTAGCAAATTGCATAATTAATCATTGAATTGGTGGTATTGCTTTGACCTTATTTAGAGTTGGAGAAAAAATAAATATAGTGTGTATTTGTATAAAGTTGGTCTGTGTTATAGAAATGGTGCATAAACCTTTATTTGATATATTTATGAAGTCATCATGACTTACACACAAATTCCTACCAGCTACAAAGTGCTTAAATTTAAAGAGCTAGTAACATTTTATATATGATTTCCAGACATCTATAAATGATGGGGAACAATTACATAAATATCTTGTCAACAAGATGCAGCATCTTGGTACATTAAGAATGTAATAATTTATTTTAGCAAAAATATGAGCTACCATTCTGTCTCTGAATCAAAACAATATCAAGCATAGGGGGAAAAACATCCCATTTTTTCCCCCAACTCTTTTACTGTCACTATCATCAACAAACATAACTGTAGAATGAAATGGTATAGAATGAATCTGTACATGTTATTATTCATGCACACTGGCACATTTTGACCTGACATGACTTTGAAGATTAAATCTGAACACTGTAAGTATATAAATAGATCTAAACTCTATGTAGCTATTAAAAGAGAATGTCTATTTCCAGTTAAGTCCCACCTTTTCCAATGACAGATTCAGCAAGACATGAGGAAGCTTTAAATATTATTTTCACATCCTACTCATTCCTGGTTTTCAGTATGAAAATGTTCCCCTGGAGAGAACACTGCTGCATCTATTACATATGGCAGATGTCCCAAAAGGGCTGGTGTAGATTGCATGATATTGATGTAGGACAGAGCTTGTATAATGGGTATCCATTTGTCAATGCTAGTGATATGGATTTTTTCCCCCATTCAATCATGTCCCATTCTTGGAGACTGCCTGAATTAGTTCTGCAGTTCTCTTGAAAAGGGTTTTCAGAAGTGCTTTGTCATTGCCTCTTTCTTAGGGCTGAGTGAAAGTGACTGGCTCAAAGTGACCCATCTAGTTTTCTGCTCAAAGAGGAACTGGAACTCACAGTCTCTTGGTTTCTAGTCTGGTGCCTTAATCACTACATCAAATTGGCTCTGTAAGGATATATTTTTGCAAAAGAAAAAAATGTGGGAGTTTTCATATAGGGGGCCCCAATGGGAAATAATTTATCCATCTAATGTGAAGTGTAACCCCTTCCACTTTTCAGGTTATATGCTGTGAGGTACATACAGCCATCATGTAAATTAATAATAATAATAATAATAATAATAATAATAATAATAATAATAATAATAATAATAATAATAATAATAATAAAAAAGTTGGAAGGGACCTTGGAGATCATCGAGTCCAGCCCCCTGCTTAGGCAGGAAACCCTATACCATTTCGGACAAATGGCTGTCCAGTCTCTTCTTAAAAACTTCCAGTGTTGGAGCATTCACAGCTTCTGGAGGCAGGTTGTTCCACTGGTTAATTCTTCTGTCAGGAAGTTTCTCCTTAGTTCTAGGTTGCTTCTCTCTTTGGTTAGTTTCCACCCGTTGCTTCTTGTCCTGCCTTCAGGCACTTTGGAGAATGGCTTGACTCCCTCTTCTTTGTGGCAGCCCCTGAGATATTGGAACACTGCTATCATGTCTCCCCTCATCCTTCTCTTCGTTAAACTAGACATACCCAATTCTAGCAACCGTTCCTTATATGTTTTAGTCTCCAGTCCCCTAATCATCTTTGTTGCTCTTCTCTGTACTCTTTCTAGAGTCACAACATCTTTTTTACATCATGGTGACCAAAACTGGATGCAGTATTCCAAAACCTCTGAGGAAACATACATCCTATTCTTAAAAAGCTGCATACTTCTGTAAAAGAGGACTTATCATTAAGGTTAGCACTAGAATTCCACCCATGAAAAGTTTTCTAAAATGCTTTTGTCCTCTGAACATTTTAAAAGTGATTCTCTTTTATCAAATGGAGTGAGATTGAATAGGGAAAAAAAGTGAGATTATTTTCTGCACAGCACTAGTGAGAATACTATTCCCTGAAGGAATTATAGTGTGGCTACTGTTAAAATAATATTAAGGTGTACTCTCTGTTTTATAGAATCATGAAGTCAAGAAGACAAGAATACCTTCCAATGGCAAATAGAATCACAGTATCTCAAAACAAATACACACACCACACACCACACACCCACATGCATACACTTATATATAAGAGCCATGGGGGTGCAGTGGTTAGAATGCAGTATTACAGACTAACTAGGCCCATAGCCTGGAGTTCGATCCTCACCAGCTCAGGATTGACTCAGCCTTCCATCCTTCGGAGATCGGTAAAACGAGGACCCAGATTGTTGGGGGCAATAGGCTGACTCTGTAAATAGTTAGAGAGGACTATGAAGCAGTGTATAAATCTAAGTTGCTATTGCTATTCAACTATCAAAAATTCTCTGTGAGAATTTTCACATTTATAATATTAAGTCATAGAATTTTCACATTTAAATTAAGTCATAATTTTAAATAATTGTTTACATTTATCATTTTACAGATTTCAATTCCAATGCTGGCTGGGGAATTCTGGGAGTTGAAGTCTACATTTCTTAAAATTACAATCCAAAAAATGAATTGATTCATACTTTATACCAAAACTCACCAAATATACTATTTTATGACCTAAAGCTGTCAATAAAGTATGAGTGCAGGGGTATTATCAAGATTAGGAAACATCTGTTTTCTGATCAGACAGGGAGCAAAACATGGCAGGAACAATGCCCTCAGGGATGGCTTCCTATGAGGGAAGGATTTCTATTCTCCCAGGTGATGAGGCAGCTCGCTACGTTAGGCCAAGTTCCCAGTGTTTCTGGGTTGGCACTGCCTAGTGCCCTTGGCAGAGATTTATTGCTATCTCTTTGCTTTTCTAAGAGCTCTGCATTCCTCACCCACAGAATGCTAAGCAAACTAAAGGCAACCCACATTTTGGGGACTCAAAATCTAGACATAGCCAGTTGTGAAAGATAACAGATATTAGGGGAAAGGAAATATTATTTATGGGGCAAACTAGTTCATAGGAACCCTCCCAAGAATGATACTAGGAGTCAGTTGAGGATGATGGAATAACATAAATAAATCAGGCCAATTTACAAAATCAACAGAACTTAAGCAGAGAGAACTATGGGTAAAGTAAGTTCAAAATTACAGTTTTAAAAAGTTCAGGTAGACAACAAAGCAGGGACTTCTCAACAAATACAAAGTTTAAGTTGTTTGCAACATGGAAGTACCTCTAGGAAATGCCCTTAAACTGAGTAGAAGAATGATTCCCATGTGGACATAGTTTGATATATTTACAAGTTAGTACAATAAGTCCTGATTCTGATCAGTTTCTGTCTGAAGTGAGCATCTCATCTTATAACTGAAACTTTCAATAACTTAATTTTAAAGAGGCTAGAGCATGATTCCAACATAGTACCATAATCTTTTTTTTCCCTGGCCCATAGTGAGAATGAATTTTCTTTATAAATGGAAATGATGTAACTAGAATGCATAACAATTGTAATAAAATAAACTGATGTGGCATAACATTGTTTGAAATTAATATATTTAAATATACACATTTATAAAAGTCATATGGAACATTCAAGTATAATTCAAAGTTTCCAATTCACACAATTGGATTCTGACTTCAGGGCATAGACTGACAATGCCATTAGATCAGTGTGAAGAGCACCTACTGCTAAGCAAAAGAATTGTGCAGTTTTCCAAGGCAGCATCCTGGGAGCCCCAAATCTCAATATCATTCGACCTATTGCAGTTAAACTATTCTTTCAAATCTTTACTTTGAAGCCTTTATTATTATTTTTAATTACTCCAGGACTATCACTTAGGCCTGGTAGTCCTAGCTAAAAATAAGGTAATAAGACTCAGTGGTTTATTAAAGGCTAGTGTTGGAAAAGAAAATTTTTTCCATTTTGCTTCCTCTGGAATCCAAATGAGATCTATCTATCTATCTATCTATCTATCTATCTATCTATCTATCTATCTATCTATCTATCTATCTATCTATCTATCTATCTATCTATCTATCTATCTATCTATCATATAGTGATAGTACATTAGCCAGGAGACCTCAGTGTTAGTATAGAATAATTGTTTGGCTGCCCAAGGCTGCTAATCCATTTAGTTCATTCTGGTGCACTATCCAGTTACACCAAAAGGGGCAAACTACTTTCACACTCAGAATTGTTAATAATTAGTGTTAACCGGGGCTCTTCCTTTCACCGTTGTCACCTCACATTCAGGCCTTGAATTCAGGCAGGTGCAGCACTGGTTAGGATCGTACTTTGGCACAAAGTGGTACCTACTTGCATGTAACATGCTTTTAAACGATAGTTGGCAGAAGCTGAGGCAAATGAGGTGAGCTCACCCCATCACTCAGTGCTAGGATTTGAACCATTGGAGCACAGACCTTCTCCAGTATCTTAAAGCCACTGAGCCACCATGCCTCTCAAGTGAGAAGAGATCTTCCTATTCAGGAACAGTAGCAGCAAAGTAATCATGTGGGCTAAATTCTTTATTAGAAAATAGCTACAGCCAGGAATGTTAGTACCCAGGTGAAAAGGATGGGAGACTGGAGATCCCAGGTAAAAGACATTTGAGTTTTAGCATGTTCCATTCTGTGGGGTTTATATTTATATGCAATTATGTATATTGAAAAGAAAGAAGAGAAATGTTCAACCAGCAAGATAGATAGGCTCAGTTATAGTGACAATGAGTATGTCATTCAAAGACTTAAACAGTCAGGTTAGGGACATATTACCATGGAGAAAAACTATCCATGGTTGCTAAGATCTGACAACAACTTGATGGCATATAATCAGTCAATGTATATGAACACTCATGCATTCTGCTATATGTTCTAAGGGTGAGAATAGAAGAATCTACAGGACAGAATAGAAAATTTTCCTTTTACAGAAAAACCTTGTAAAATTACTGACTCCAGTTTTCCTACTTTTAACCCAATCTAAATGGTTTTGGTGAACAAGATGCTAAATTACAAACCAAGCACTGGAATAGTTAGCACATTTATTTTGCCCCTTATCAAAATCTTCAAACCCCACCAATCTACAACTATCCCACTTTAAATCCCATTTCTGAAAAAAATGGGCATTTGTAGTGGCAAATTTTGGCAGCAATATCTGGAAGTGCTCTGGGTCAGAAGTCATCTGCAGCCAAGCATGTAATATGTGTGTATGGGGATTTTGTCAAAGATTAGAATGAAAGAAATTCCAGTTTGACAAGTTTACATATCTGCCTCTAACAAACCAAGGAGAGAAGCAACCTGAAACTAAGGAGAAATTTCCTAACAGTGAGAGCAATCAATCAATGCCTTCAAAAGTTGCGAGTACTCCATCACTGGAGGCTTTCAAAAACAGGTTGGACAATCATTTATCTGACATGGTATAGCAGGCATGTCAAACCGGAACATCACATGACGTATCGTGATTTTTTCCCCATTGCTGGCAATGGGGTGGGCGCAGTTTCAGTATGATGCATCTAGCCCACAGGCCGGCAGTTTGACATTCCTGTAGTATAGGGTCTCCTGCTCAAGCAGGAGGTTTGACTAGAAGACATCCAAGGTCCCTTCCAACTCTTATAATTCTATGTTCTATACTCTATGGTTTCTTATGAATCACTGTTTCTCAGCATATCCATTGTTTATTTCCCTTTATTATTCCACCACTGCTTTATTCATCTTTGGCCTTCTTGCTGCCACCAACATGGATTCTATATAGTTTAATTAGTCTAACAGACTGGCTTAAATACTTAATTTAGCCTATGTAATTCTCATAGGCTGTGTAATTCTAATAGATTTGGAAATCAAATTACTGATGACAGGAATCAGTAGATCAAAGCTCTTTCATTCCACATTGCTATTTTTTAATCCAATACTGCTCACTCATTTTATGGGGTGGAGAGAGGTTTCAGGCACATTTTTTCCTAATATATCTATATCTGCAGAAATCGCTTCATGACAAATGGCCAACTGTTAACACAGGATTGTGGCTAGGCTTTGTTGTCTGATGAGTTGCTATGTCCTAGAAGCAGCTGCAAGACTGTTCTTAAAAATGTCAGTGCAGTTGGAGGAGGAATTGAGGCTTAAGGCAAGTACAAGCATGAAGCAGCAGCAAGGACAATGGAATAGACTGCAGTTGCAAGTTTAGCTTAATTGGTATGAGAGGAAAGTCTTTCTATCAAGCTTAAGCACAGAGCATGTCTAAATAATGTGGAGAAAATTGAGTTAGAGAGTGTACATACAATCACTGGGTACTGTGATGATTGCTTCTCATAGAGACTAGAAATGTTTCTAACAGAAATCATTTCCTATTTATTCACATGTGCAAGAAGGAAAGGACATCAAGAATTAAATCTGAAGCGGAGCTTGTGTTTGGTGCACTGAAGCCTAATGCGAGAAATCAGGTCCCATCAGGATTTGCTATGCATCTTTTACTTCTAATGCAACGTGACCATTAATCTAAACCAAATGTTTATAGCGTCTCATTGATGAAACAGAAATAGAAGAGTAGCAATCCAAATTCATTATGAGCAATCTCCATTGTTATGTTTCCGCAGTGTTCGAGGTATTAACATTAATACCCAGTTAGGTTCCCCCCTCACCCTTTTAAAGATGTTTTTATCTTGCATTTAAAAAATAACTCAAGGTGGCAAACATACCTAATACACCTTCTTCTTCCTTTTTCCCCTTATAAAAATAACCCTGTGAGGTGGGTTGGGCTAAGAGAAAAAAAGTGACTGGCTCAGTCAGCTAGCCAATTTTCATTTCTAAGGCAGGATTAGAGTTTCCTGGTTTCTAGCCTGGTGCCTTAACCACTAGCTGCTATAAATTTCACCTTCATTTTGTTTTTGTTTTTCTGTTTTTTTTTTGTTTTTTTTTTTTTTTTTGCCAGCAGAAATGTAACCTTGAAATGGAAAGGAAGCCAGAAGGACAAGTACATTTGGGTAAGAACCCTCATTTTCTCTCTCCAAGGAATACACAGAACAGGTAGATTTCTATAATCACTAGTGCATTAATGAATGTATTCAGTATCCTGCCTTTTCCCTTATAGATCTGAACAATAAAAATACAACACTGTACAATAATTTAATCAACAAAGAAATGCTTTAAAAAGTAGATACATCCATTAATAACTAGAATACAGCAGTTGTCAGTTCCAGAACCATTTGGCCTCATAATTGTCCAGATAAGGAGTCCATGTTAACAACTTCACAATGAAGGAACTGGATACCAATGCAAAGGGAAGCATTGGCCAGGATATCTGCATGGCTGATTCAGGAATTCTGGGTATTGAAGTCCACAAGTCATAGGCAATGTCCCGCCACTGAGTTCACTCTGGGCTGTATACAGAGGTGAAATTCCAAGAAGCAGTTCTGAATGCAGAGATTGGTCAAGGCCTGAGATGTGGAACTCACTTGAAGTATTTGTATCTTGAGCTTAAGCTACAAATATTTCAAGAGAGTTCCACATGAAAGAGTTTTGTACAGCTCTGAAGGCTTTCTTTATTTCTGAGCGGTTATTAAATATTAAGCATGCTCTGAGAAACAAATCTGTGAAAAGAAGCTGTTCAAAATACTGTAGTCAAGCCTTTATTCTTCAGGACTGATATTCTGCTCCATGTGTTTCAGGACTGATGAAACAGGTAAGTTAAACTGAACTTCTCCATGGACATCCTTACAATCCTTTCTTTCCTTCTTCTGTTGTCCATGACAGCTAGTGGGCTGATTTTACATTACTGTGAAATTTTACTTGGTTGAAAAAGATGCTTAATCTCACTAATGAAAACTTGGTGATGTTGAAGGTATTAAAGAGAAAGTTAAGGAGGTTTTTTTTCTCATCATAAATAATTTGTTGGAAAAAATGATACTGGTAGCACTAGAACTAACAAATCATTTCCTTTCTCTCTTCTGCTCTTATCAGAACAGAATAGTGACACTTTAGGACTTTCTTGTTGCTTGATAATTACTTTAAAAATGAGCTGACTCTGCAGAACTGGTCATTAGACCTCCAGCAATAGTGATACCATTTTAAAAGAATCCACTACAAATGATTTCCTTTCTTCATTGCTGCTTCTGGAGACTATTTTATTCAAGCAAAGTAGCAATTAAGTGTTAAGCACAACCAATTTTTTCCCCCATGGATGGTGGCTGACTTAACTTTCCCCTGATAGTTTTCTGGTAGAATATAATGCTTCTTTTTTATTGCTTTTACTTTTATATGGTTTGGTTCTGATATGCTGTTCTTGACAAGCATGTTTAGCTATATTAAAAGAAACAATGTGTGGCCTTCAATAAAGCTGGACTACAATTCCCATGATCTCTCACTGCTGACCACTCTAACTGGTCATCTGAGAATTATAGTTTTGCAACATACTGTACAGGTTTATATAAAGGTTCTTACCCTGATCAAAAAAGGAGATACTATTTAAAGTTTTCTCAAATCATATTACTGAGGAGACATGACACATAGACACATATGACACATACACACACAGACATATACTTACATATGAATGCACACACAACATAGACACATAAAGGAAATAAGTGCCATTAACATCAGTTGTTCCTAATCCTTTTTATAATAGCAATTTTATTAAAGATTATACAGAGAGTCCTTGACAGTTCATTTAATGACTGTTCAAAGTTACAACAGCATTGAAAAAAGTGATCGGACCATTTTTCACACTTACATAAGAACATAATGAAATGAATGAAAAATGAAAAAGAATAGAAATGTATAAAGAAGTGAATTTCCCCTTCATCACAAATAGAAACAATTTCAGTAATTTATCTCCTCCTCTTAAAATACAACAAATGATTCCTTCATCCCATATCCCATCTCTTATCTATAAATGAATCCACAAAGCCTTATCATTTGCTTTATTCTGTAACTGTAAGTCAAGTTCATGTTTAAATCAATGTAGTGCAGAAATGCAGGAGGTAGGGGTGTTTCCCAAGGAACTAAGAGGTAGATTAGCCTGGAATCTTTGGTATGCAGGAAAAGAGCCAGGGCAGACTCTGCCCAACCTTTCCCAGGACATTATGCAGTTGGTCTGGCAGTTGTTCCTAGAGCACGGGTGTCAAACTCGCTGCGTCACGTGATGTGTCATGACATATCACACCTTTTTTTTGCATTGCTGGAGCTGGGGTGGGTGTGGTCTCCATATGATGCAACCGACCCTTGGCCGGCAGTTTAACAACCCTGTTCTAGAGCAACAATAATGAAATTATTCTGAGTAGCTCCTCCTGTCCTTCCTGGGTCCTGGCATCTGACAGTTGTTTTCCTTTAATTTGTAATCCTTAGTTCCATCTAGTATCTAATTTATAACACCTTATTTTTTAAAAAAAATAAAAGTATCTTTTTCATAGGAAGAATTCTTTAAAATTAATCCCAAAATCTTATTTCAAATCTGAACCCATAATCCATTTGAAACTTTCTTTTTTTTTAGAGATTCAGTCTGTTTTAACAATATTAAAGCAAACAACATTAGTCATAAGGTTATGTTAAGAGGCGTTAGTTATAGAACTTATACATTCAACATTGGGTGTTAGTTTTTGTAAACATTTGATTTGTTAACCCTTCTTCCTTCCTCCCATCGAGCCTCAGCTAAACGCCAGCTGCATTCTGTTTGATTGGTGTCTCTCTTGGATATAGTCTATCCACTGTTTCCAGTCCGTCAAAAATTGTTCGTTGGAGCGATTTTTCAAGTATGCTGATATTTTTGCCATTTCCGCCAAATTTGTTACTTTCACAGTCCATTCTTCGATAGGCGGTATTTCCGGATTCTTCCAATACTGTCCCACCAACAATCTTGCTGCTGTAATTAAGTTCAAAAATAAATTTGTCTCTGAGGTAGTGATATCCTCTGTGATCCCTAACAGAAAAGCCTGAGGTAGAAATTCTATACACTTTTTGAAAATAGTTTGGAGTGTCCACCATATCTTCCTCCAGAATGCTTTGATTTTTCTGCATGTCCACCATATGTGAAAGTAAGTAGCCTCCCCGTTCCCGCACCTCCAGCATTTGGGCTGGGAGTCCGGGTAGATGAGTGATATTTTTTTCGGGTCTAGGTGCCATCTATAGAACATCTTGTAGAAGTTTTCCCTTAAGTGTTGCGATTTTGTGAATTCTACATTCCTCACCCAGATTTTCTCCCACGTGTCCATGGTGATAGAGTGTCCGAAGTCCTGTGCCCACCTTATCATACAGTTCTTGACTAGCTCGGTTTCAGAGTCCATTTCTATCAGAATGCTGTACACTCGTTTGATGTGCATGATCCCCTGTTCTCTAATCTGTTTAATTAGATTCTCGTCGGTCTGGGAGAAGCCCTTCTTCTTGTCTTTACGCCACCTTGATTGCAGTTGTATATATGATAGCCAGGTACCTCCTATTCCTCTGTTTGCTAGCATTGCTTGAGGTTTCAAGAGGAACCCATTTTCTTCTCCCAGTACAAGTTCACTGTAGGGCACCACTTCTTGCCCTTGGGATGTGTTCATATCCCCTGTTGCGTGTCCGGGGATCGTCCAGATGGGAATCTTGTCGTGTAGGAGGTGCTTATATTTCTTCCAGACCCATAACAATGGGATTCGTAGTGGGTTCTCCTTGAAGTTCCTATCTGCCTTTTTGTCGTATCATTTGAAACTTTCTAAAATCAAAGTTTGAACCACTCTTTTGTAATTTATTCCTGCCACCCACCCACCCACCCCCAAAAAGAAATCAGTTAACTTTCACTAAGAATTGAAGAAAACTCACCCGGTGCTTATCAAACATGTCAAAATTAAAGGTTTCTAATAGCTGAGAAGCAGTTAAGAAACAACTTCCAAAAGTTACTAGAAAAGGAACTATGCAAACCTTGTGTCCTTAAAGGCACCAACTGTACTTTGAGCTAAAGATATCTATGCCCTTGCCTCTGGAGCTCTAAACCCACTAGACACAACTATTTCACACTCTCCTCATGAGGGGCACCTGTCAGGACTATTTGTGAGCAATCTCAAGTCCTCTCCTGCTCTAGAGAGATTTCTAAGAGCTGATCTACTTCCTGATTCTTCATTCTGCTCTGGTTGATGGCTGATTTTTGTAAAACTTCTTCACTTTGCCATTTCTTTCCTTGGAAGTCTGAACTCAGAATAGGCATACATAAGATTGTAAGATAATAGTTTAACACTTTGTAAAATATTTTTATAAAAAAAAGTTAAGCAGGAAAAAAAATCTATTTTTCAGACTGTTTGGGGGGGGGAATCCACAGATATAAAGACCACTTTATCACTTTTATAAAGTTTCTGCTTTATCTTCTAAAATATATATAAATAAAAGAACAGCATATCAGAACCAAACCATATAAAAGTAAAAGCAATAAAAAAAGAAGCATTATATTCTACTAGAAAACTATCAGGGGAAAGTTAAGTCAGCCACCATCCATGGGGGGAAAAATGGTTGTGCTTAACACTTAATGTGTTAATTCCATCAGCAAATGTGAGTTGACTGTGCTTGTATGTTGTATGAATGTGATTAATTTTATTGTTATAATTTTATTGTATTGTTTGTAAGCCGCCCTGGGTCTTAGGA
Source organism: Bothrops alternatus (assembly GCA_034064705.1). NCBI lineage: Eukaryota > Metazoa > Chordata > Lepidosauria > Squamata > Viperidae > Bothrops > Bothrops alternatus. The sequence goes on from JARGCV010000077.1 coordinate 11,237,914, forward strand.
GAAGGGCGGCATATAAGTTCGAGTAATAAATAATTAATAAATAAATAAACTTCAAATGGTATGAAATCATTGAATCAAGTCTGTAACATCAAGGCTATAATAGCAAATGTTTCATCGTTTCCAAATGTGATTTACTGATACCATTTATGGTTGACGAAATACACTTTAGGAAAATGCATCTCTAAGCAATGTTTAATATTTCTATTTCATTGGAGACCAATATCCCAATCAAACATTACTTTACATATTCTGGTGATATATTACATAGCCATGGAGAAATATATTCAATGTATATTAATCAAAACAAATCTTGAAAGTGATAAATAGCTGTCATATTGCTTCAAATGTGCCCAACGACTTGTAGGAATGTCCCAATAAAAATTATTTTATTTTCTCCAGTCACTGATTGCATTGCTTTTGTTATTTTAAAATGAATAAAAGAGCAAATTTTACAGATGAATTTATATTGTTTGCTGAACAATGTCCATAAGAGAAGATGGATGAGATTCCCATCTCACCTCAAAAGGCAGAACATGGGCCACAAATCTCCTTGTAACTTATTTTGTAGTACTTTAGAAATTAGAAGAGAGTATATGGTTTTTATAAGACAGACTACAGAAGGTTTAGAAGAATTAGAATACATGCTCAGGAGTATGGTTCAATAAGGGACTTTTAACACAGTAGGTGACAACATCTATCTGACCTTGTCTGAATTTGTGAAAAATAAACAAGGATGGATCAGGTTAGTACTTGATGGAAACCCATTGAGAAATCTTAGGGTTTTGGGCTAAACTGACATGTTGAAAAGACATCCCAGATATAAACAATATTAAAGTTATTTGAAATTGTGCCAAGAAAACTAGATAGACCTGTCCAGGAACTCACCAGGAGCCAAGATCAACTCAATGGAGTCTCTACTAATATAAGATGTCTTTAATGGCTACATCTTGATGAAGTAAACTCTGCACCATTCATACAGCAATGTCTGCTGATTAAAAGAGATTTTAGCAATACACACATAAAGCACCCAGGATTTAAACAGTCAGTTAATTTTGTTGGTGAAACCACAATAGATTCTAATGATTTCATTTGGGAAGATTAGCAATCAAATTCAAAATACAATCCACAAGGGAAAATGCAAATTTAATGAAGCACAAAAACAGTAAAATGTTTTAGAATTGAGATTTACTTTGAATGAGGAGATTGGCTAATGAGTTTAAGAATGTTTACACTCAGACATTTGATTATTTGAGTTGGCTTTTGCTATCAGCAGTGGGAAGCTGAGATTGTCTGAAAAAGGCTCTCTTTATTACAACTTAAAGAGAGCAGATTTATGATAAAAAAATTTTTCCAAACACTTTGTTTGAAAGAACAGGGCTTGTAGAAGCTTTTGTGCTGATGGGTAGCATTTCAAAAGTGTACTTGACAGGGTCAATGAGCTTGGTCAACTAACATCAAGGGAGTTACATTTAGTCTGAAACAATCTCAGTTCATTATCTTGTGGGATCATCAAAATCCAAATATGTCTACCTGGTTCTCTCTCACACAGAGATATCTAAAGGCATTATACTGGTGAGAAAGAGTTATTGAAAAAAATAAGCCACTCCATTTCAGATCACACTGTCAATAGGACATACTTTCCAAAGATTGGTATAGCAGCTAGGTCACCCCTAATACCTGTCTGGATAAAGGATAAGGGCAAGTGATACCATGATGTGAAATTCACAGAGGAAGAGGGAATGAAGATCTGCATTTTGAAAATAGTGACTTTTGAGTAATTGGTTTTTGTGAGGTTAATCGAGCATGAAGATTTGACTGGATTTGTGGTTGACCAGATTGAAAGAATTGTATGATCTTCTCTTCCTCTATGCACATTTAAATAAAATGTGATATATTTAATTCCCTACATTGGCTGCTATTTTTTTAAAAAAATATTTTTAAGTTAGAGATAGTTCCTGATTTTTACTTTTAGGGAAAGCCTCTAAAGCAAAGAAAATGCTAACTCAATTGACAAGTCAAGTCAATTGAGCATGAAGATATATTTCTCATTTATGCACTTTTGATTTATGGCAATAATAGGGTTAAATGTGAAATCATTATCTGGGAATAATCTGGGTCTATCTGTTTTAGTGATTTGTAGGCCTTTTATTTAGTATTCAAATTTCAGTTTTTCTATCTTTTATATCATCCTATAGCTATACCAAATCTATCTACACTATCTGAGCTTATATATATTTGCAAAAGAGATTGTAAAAAGTATAACTGCAGTATAGCAGTTAAAAATACCAAGGTGTAATCAATCAGACTGGTCTGTCTGAAAAACTTCCTATATATACTCCCTTGACTCAGCTGGAAAAGAGGGGAGGAAAGCCTGTGGCTTGGTGGTTAAATCACTGCCTAGTATGTAAAACTGCCCAGGTTTGAATCCCATAAAGGGTGTGGCTAACTGAAGAGAGCAGAATGAGCTCGAAAGGGCCATCTTAGTCTCCCAATTTAATTCTTTACCTCTTTGTCAGAAAAAGAAATGTATATATACATATTTATATATGTATATATAAAAAGTATAACTGCAGTTGTATGTAGGTCTTTGGTTGTTCGGGTTTTCTCCCGCGTAGAATCTGAGGTGTCTTGGCGATGTTTCGACGAAGTCCCATTCGTCATCTTCAGGCTGGTGCTTTTGGCTTCATGCTTCTAGGAGGTGGGAGGCCGGCAGGTGCAGGGAGGGTTACTGGCGCACGTGCGGCCCGGCCGGTGCCTTACCTCCCTTGGGCTGGGCCAGCTGGTGGTTGCCTTGTGCGGTCGCTGCCCCTTGCCAGGTACACCTTGGCCGGTGTAGGGGGCGGAACCATGCATGCGCAGCACTCCCGGGCAGGGAAAGTCCTCAACTTACGACCGGTTGGGTAGTCCTCGATTTACGACTGGTTGAATAGTCCTCGACGTATGACCGGTTGGGGGTCACGGCATTAAAAAGATTGAGAACCAGTGACTTAATGAACCTAGCTAGGACCAGCAACTCTGTCACTAAGCAAAGCGTTTGCTAAAGGGAAAATTAGCAGATTGCACTTTTCAGCTAGATTGTCCTTCTCAGGAAGAAAGAGACAAGACTAGTCAGTTTCAGAGCTGTAGATTTTGTTTTCCTACTAACCACAATCCTGAACTTTGGAATTCTTGAGTGCTTGCTTAGTGTCTTGTACACATCAAATGTGAATTCAATGTAATCATGCTGAGGCTGAGGCTGGGAACCAGAGGCAGGCTATTCAAACAATTTACAGTACTCTCTTCAAATTTCTTTTTCCCAGTCAGCATTTGGGGAGGGAGCAAATTATTTCTGTAGGCAATTTTTTCTTTGCCTGATCCTTTCCCTCTTCTGGTAGAATCGCATTAACTCCAATGTGGAAAATAGCAAACAGCTTATTCTCTTGAAATCTCTTTCTCACCTATCTTTCCACTCTGCAGGATGATTGTAGCTGAGGGTGGGGGGGAAGGGGGGAAGGATCAGACAAAGGTGAAATTGCCTATAGAAATCTCTTGGTTCCCCTCCAATCTCACATGCCATAGTGATCACATTGCTTTTGATGTGTAGAAGAGAAAATAGCTTACTTTCTTGAAATCCTTCTCTCTCTCTAATTACTTTGCTCTGTAATAGAGGAAAAACCACACATCAGGCACAAGACAACACATCCTGATTGTAACCATGTGATTGAACATATGAACCATGCAACCATGTGATTGAACATATGAACATAAACAGGACATAGAGCTTTTTTTTTTAACCAATGTCATAACTTCAAATGGTCTCTGAATGGGTGATCATTAAGCTAGAACTACCTCTATATATGAGAGTCTTATATACATTGCATTTTTTAAAAAAAAATCAGTACATTTCTTCCTCATGCTTGATCTTTCATTGTTTTTCTTTTTAAATTGATGAGTATAATGAAAACCAGTATTTTAATTTATATTGGGGTTTTAGTATTGTATAAAACAGAGGTTGACTAAAACTGTTCAATAACTCACTGACATAGAGCCCTCTTCTGTAGAACTTTTTTAGGAATCTAATGAAAATGTTAGTTTTCTGTGTTTCCCCGATTTTCCAAGCTTGTTTCCTGACACCAACAGCCTTTCTCACTGATATATTTATAGGCAATGCACATCTGAAGCCTTTCTTGCTTAATCAGTAATCAACCCCACTCTCTCAGTAGCACTGCACCATTCAGCCCTGCTCACTGCAGCATGAGGCTGATTTGCATTCAAGTGTGCTACACCCACAGCAACTTTCATTTCTCATTTCTGATCACGAGTTTCATTTCCCATTAGCTGTGTCTCAGTCTGCCATTCTGCTGATTTTCCATTTAAGCAGAATATATGGCAATAGAATTTCTAACATTTTACTCCCTTTACTCTCAATTTTTCCCCAGTGCATTGTACAGTTCATTTTATTATTTGTAATTTATTGTTTTCTTTGAAATAATTTGGCATGCATTAAGGTCAACATATTACCAGTTTCTAGAATTTTGATTTTCACTATGAAAGGGGATTAATGGATTTTCCAACCCTAGCAAAAAAAAAAAAAGCTTTTCTGGGGAGGGGTATAGAAATCAATCAGTGGCCATGGAGAGTGTGCTAATTTGTATCTGATTGGTTTATAGTTTTATTTCAGTGGCACGATTCCAGCTGCCCAACTATATAATGCAACAAAATATTCTATTTATATACAGGTAATGATATAGCACATGGCACATTTCAATATGGAAACCCAACAAGTTACCAAAACAGGTATCATTTTATAAATGTTGAAACTTGACACTCTCATAAGTCAAAATAGCATTTGGTTTCTTTTGAAAAAGAGTGGCATGTTGAATTAAAGGGTTTGCAAATTCTCCTGTTACTGTAATTTGAGAGTTAACTAGGAAAGAATGAAATTATGCTAGCAGAATGCCTTCCAATTTTAAAATAATTTGATTAGGAGTTTTTAGAAGTTCAGTGATAATATTGTCCCAGTTTTAGAGGTTGAAGCACTCTGCTCAGCATTCTGGGTAGTGAAAATTGAGCAATGATTAGTAAAACAAGTTTTATAACTATAAAGGAGATTATTTATAAGAAATATATGAAGAGATTAGGCAAAGCCTAATCCCTAGCTAATAACTCTCTTACCATGTTCAGCCCCAAAAACATGTTATATGCATGAGATAGAAAACAAAAAGAAATGACCCCAGTTAGCTACCTTCTAGACAAAGAGCAGGTAGGCCATAAACAAAGTTGGCACATAAAGCAAATTCTAACTAGTTACCCTCTATTATCCCTTATAGTTAGTAAGTCAAGAGGTGCTAAAGGATCAGTACCATTGTATTTGACTTCCATCAACAAGGGGGACCAAACCTAAAGAAGCTAGAATTGACACCATTCTAAGACACTATTTATTTCATTGAATAGGTAGAGATGGAAGAAGCTGCCTTTAGCAAGCTAAGTAAATTCCCCAGCTGACTGAGAAAACAACCCCAGTTGCAAGCTCCATAGAACTTCAGTAAAATAAATGAAAAAGGAGAAACTTTTATGCAGTTTTAGATATATCAGAGATAAGCTAACTAAGCAAATAAATATGCAATGCTACCAAAGCCAAGCCACAGGGTGAGTTCACAAGGGACTCAATTCAAAGCAGTGCAGAGACCTTGTGTGGAAGGGCCTGGTGTGAAAAGTTTTGCAGAATCAGAATAATTCAAAGTCACTGTGAGATAGTGGACATCTATTTCCCTTTCTTTCTGAGAGATACAGATGACATTGCAAATGTAATATTAGTTAAACAATACATTTCAGAGATAACTCTTGATTACAAAGAACAAGGAGGGAGAAATGGTTGAAATATAGTAAGAATGCATAAACCAACATGAACCAGATTAGAAATGCAAAAATTAAGTATCTATCTTTGATATATAGTAAAATCCATGATGATGGCTGCCTCTAATATCACTAATTAAAAAAGTATCAAAGGGAAAAAAAGTAAGTTCTGCCATAGCTAAACGACAACGTTAAGTAGCAGCTGTATTCATGACCTTGCTACATTTTTTGTTTTTCATCAGCTTCCTTCCTTCCTAAACTGAGATAGAACTAGTATGCAGATCTCAGAATGAATCAATAACTAAGAATATAATCAAGATCACATGAAGTGTTAATACCACTTTACAATGCCTTGGTAAGGCCACACTTGGAATACTGCATTCAGTTTTGGTGACCATGATGTAAAAAAGATGTTGAGACTCTAGAAAGAGTGCAGAGAAGAGCAACAAAAATGATTGGGGGACTGGAGGCTAAAACATATAAAGAATGGTTGCTGGAATTGGGTATGTCTAGTTTAATGAAAAAAAGAACTAGTAATGACATGGTAGCAGTGTTCCAATATCTCAGGAGTTGCCACAAAGAAGAGAGAGTCAAGCTATTCTCCAAAGCACCTGAGGGCAGGACAAGACGCAACAGATGGAAACTAATCAAGGACAGAAGCAACCTACAACTAAGGAGAAATTTCTTGACAATTAGAATAATTAAACAGTGGAACAACTTGCCTCCAGAAGTTGTGAATGCTCCAACACTGGAAGTTTTTAAGAAGAGATTGGACAACCATTTGTCTGAAATGGTATAGGGTTTCCTGCCAAAGCAGTGGGTTGAAGTAGAAGACCTCCAAGGTCCCTTCCAACTATTCTGTTCTGTTCTGTTCTGTTCTGTTCTGTTCTGTTCTAAGAAAAGTAAGAAAATGAGTTTAATATCAAAGTTCCATGCCTTTGTTTTAATGTGTTAATTGCATATTATTGTTTATTAGTTTCCATATCATACAATACTACCTATTTATTTAACAAGAAGGAAAAGAAAGTTGTGAAATCCAAAGGGAATACATGAATTCCAAAGGGAATACATATATCACAAATTCTTCCTTGCTCCATCACCAGCCCTTTTTATAGATTCAATTCACACTTGATTCCATCTAAAGTTTCTTATACTACCATTCATTTCACATCTTATCTTGGCTTTGAATGCTTATAGACTGGCCCCTGAGATTGCTCCCTTGGTTTGCCATCCTTGACTTCCATTTCTTCACAGTAACCTACAATGCTATGGAACTCATTATTCCATTTAGAATGCTTATTATTCATAGTGTATATATATATATATGAAGCATTTAGTTTACTTGAAAGAAAATATAATTTGGGTTAAAATGATATAGTGCCTTATTGTAAAGATAACTTTACAATCAAGACAGAAGAAATTATCACTATGAAAGTAGGTATATTTACAAAGCTCCTGCCTACATAAACATACAGACAGTAATTGATTCTTTTAAAGCAGCCTTCTTCAAATTTATATCCTCCAGATCTCACCCATCATGCCAGCTGAAAACATCAGAAGGGCACAAAGTGAGAAAGGCTGTGTTCTGTTTTAGAATCAGAGACACCGAAGCGAGGCAGGAGTAACAAAACACAACTTCTTTACTGAGATCACAAACAGAACAGAGCAGCAAACAAAATGGTGCTGGCCCTTTTATACTCCCTTTGCAGGGACAGCATCAGCCTATCAATGCAAGGCTAGTCTCCCACCTTGCACATGCTCACAAGGCTGGAGATGACTACCCTGCTTCCCCATAGGACACACTCCTTGAAAGTGGAAAGCATGTGTTTCCTCTGGAATTCTGAGCCTGGACACATGTCAGGCCACCCTGACAATACCCATGTAAGCACGCGAGTAAGCGTGTGATCAGTGGCAATTTCTGCAGCCACGTCCCTAGCATTGAGGGGAGATTCAGGCAATTTCTGAATAGAGAGAATGTGAGGAGCAGGAGCAGGTTTGTGGACCAGAGTATAATCATATGCTGACAGGAAAATTGACCATCTCAGCATTCTAGGGGATATTATATGAGGGGTTTGTTTGTTGTAAACAAACCCAGCAGAGGCTTATGTTCTGTGTAGACCATGAAATGGCGGCCATATAAGAAATCATGGAATTTCTTTATGTCAGCCACTATTGCCAAGGCTTCTCTGTCAATCTGCACGTAATTACGCTCTGCAGATGAGAGAGTTCTGGAGTAGTAGGCCACAGGGACCTGCATCTCATCAGCCTTGAGGTGGCTCAGCACAGCCCCAACCCCATAAGGGGATGCATCACAGGCTATGCATTCAGGCAATTGCTCATTGAAATGAGCTAACACAGCATTTGAGGAAAGCAAGGCCTTGACCTCTGAAAAACTCTTTTCATGGACTTGTGTCCACTGCCAAGGAGCCTGTTTATCCAAGAGCCGGTGTAATGGCTCAGCCACTGTGGCCTTGTGCTGTAGAAATGCATGGTAAAATATAACAGTCCCAGAAAAGCCTGATGTTCGCTTTTGGACTTGGGACTTGGGACCTGCTGAATTGCTTTGAGCTTGGATTCAGCAGGACGGATGCCTTCAGCATCAATATGGAACCGCAGAAATTCAGTAGAGGTAACTCCAATCTTACATTTGTCTTGCTTCAGCTTTAGCCCTGCTTGGAGGAAACGCAGGAAGACAGCCCTCAGCCTTTCAGCTAAGTTCACAGATGACTCCCCAGCAATGAGGATGTCATCAAAGTAGGGACAGACCCCAGGAATACCACGGAGCATTCGCTCCATCACACTCTGGAATATTCCAGGAGCCACATTAACCTCAAACTGCAGCCTTTTTACCTTAAAGGCTCTCCGGTGTGTCACAATTGTTTGGGCCTCAACCGTTGCCTCATCAACAGGTAGCTGTTGATAGGCCTGAGCCAAATCAAGCTTTGCAAAGATTTGCTCCCCCTTGAGTGAGGCCAGAATGTGGCTCACCACAGGCACCGGGTAAGCATGCTGCTGCAATGCCTTATTTAGTGTACACATTTAGTGTACAAATTCGGACTTCTCCACTGGCCTTCAGTGGCGTGATTATAGGGGTTTCCCATGGACTAGAGTCCACAGGTTCTAAGATGCCTTGTGAAGCAGCTTGTCCAGCTCTGCATCTATTTTGTTCTTTAGGGCAAAAGGCACCCTTTGGGGCTTGATCCTGATGGGTGTGATGGCTGGGTCTAAATGTACAGCAATGGGAGGCCCCTTGTACGAGCCAAGGTCTGAACTGAACACATCAGCAAACTCCTTGCAAACTTCTACAAGGCCTGACATTTGCAGATTGTGAAGTTCAGTCACTCGAATCCCAAGGGCCTCGAACCAATCGAGTCCAATAAGACTCGTATGATCACCCCCAACTACCACCACATCTAGGAGCCCTTCAAAACTCCTATGCTGCACCTTGAGCGTGGCCTCCCCCTTCACGCTGACTCTGGAATTCCTGAAGTCAGTAAGGATTAAATTTGAAGGCCTTCTGCTGCAAACCTTATTAAAGGTGTCTAAGGAAATGATCGATAAAGCGGACCCTGTGTCCAACTCCATCGACAAGGGAACCCCTTGCAACTTTACATCAATGTGAAGTTTCTTTTTAAGTGGCCTGTGAACCCTGGTTTTGAAAACAGCCCTACGGGATGCGGAGAAGCCCACCCTTTTTTGGCTGGGGACCTTGGTACTTTTCAAAGGCAATTCTTCTGGAGACCGTTCCTTCTGGAGACCCAAACAGATGGAGGCAATGTGGACTTGCCTGCCACATGCCCGGCAGATAGCGGAGCGGAACTGGCAGTCAGAGCGCTTGTGGCGACTTCCACACCTGAAACACCAAGGGACTGAGGTTGTCTGCTGTCTACCTTCCTGAGGCCTTCTTCCTGCTTGCTGCTGAAGCCTGTCTACCTCCAACTCTGGCTCCTCTTTGGAATCCTCCCGAGCGACCTCTTGATGGACAGTACTAGGCATTGGGGGGTTCTTGGCAAGCCTCAGGGCCTTCACCGCTCCGCCCGCTGCTTCTTCAGCTGCAATCTCTCTTAACGCATCTTGGAATGACACATCTTCTTTGCAAAAAGTTTCTGTTGCAGCTCATGACTCTGAAGCCCAGAAACTAAACAATCCTGGAGCCTCTCTTCTAGATCCTTGAATGCACAAGGTCTAGCTGCTTGTCTTAAGGCAGCAACAAAGTCTGCAGCAGACTCACCAGGCCTCTGATCCTTCTGCTCGAAGGCGTGCCTCCATGCAATTACTGAGAGTTTGGGTTCGAAGTGCTCTCGCAGAATCCTCTTTAAGTCAGCATACACAATTGATTCCAGTGGTGCTGGGGTTACAAGATTCTTTGCAATATCGAAAGTCTCTTGCCCACAGACACAAAGGAATGTAGCAGCTTTAAGGCCATCTTCTTGGATCTTGTTTACTCGAAAGTAATTTTCTACTCGAGCCACGTAGGAGCTCTAGCGCTCAGGGTGAGAAGTATCAAATTTCGATAGACAGCCTAGCTTTGACATCGTTAGTCCTCCTTTGGTAAGTCATCCTAGCTTCTCCTGTTGTCCTTGTTGCAGCCCATCCCACCTTCATCGCCAATGTTCTGTTTTAGAATCAGAGACATCAAAGCGAGGTAGGAGTAACAAAACACAACTTCTTTATTGAGATCACAAACAGAACGGAACAGCAAACAAAACAGCAGGAACAGCATCAGCTTATCAATGCAAGGCTTGTCTCCCATGTTGCACATGCTCACAAGGCTGGAGGCAGCCTGTCTGGTCCCAGGCAACCACATGGTCTGCCAGGGCCTTCTGCAGCCTCCTGAGCCTGCTGAGTCATTCAGCAGGCCCAGGAAATAACTGGCTGAATTAAGGAATATTAAAAAACATTAGGTACAATATTATACTAAAGGAAGACAAACCTACAAATCACTTCTAGGAATTATTTCTCACCTACTATCAACCTAGATCTCATGAAGAGAAAATGCTTCTTTCTTGTGAAGGGAGGATTTCAGCTGTGGAAAGTGCCAACACTGGTAATTTTATCACCAGCCAAGAAACTAAGCCCAGTCTAAACTATATGTAGAAGAAGGAAAGGATACAAAATGCAGTATTCAATATTCCTCTATGATAATATAAGTGACATATGGATTAACAAGGCTTCATTAATTGCCACATTAGGAAAAAAATCATAGACAAAGTTAAGGAGACATCGGAAGCAGGGAACCACAGTTTTATCAAATTTGGATGGATTTTATGGTATATGTCAATGACAATAGACTATAACATGGTAATACTTTGCAGATATGATAAATCTGTACTGCTACAGAACCATCTATTATATTTTAGTGGATTTGTTTATATTTTTATATTTTTCTCCCTATGCATCCTGGGTTTATGTTAATTTAATTATCTGCTAATGTTTCTTAATCATAGTTTAATAAAAATCACTTTAAAAAAGCTTTTGTTTCAATCCTTTAAATATGAAGCTAGCTCAACAAAGAAAAACTATAATCTATTTCTCAAGGTTTGCTCTATTTGAAGAAAATGTGACACTGCCACTATTTTAGTCCCCAAACCTTTAGAAACATACTTGAAGACGATCGAGAATTGACTTCACTTTGCTGACTTGAAATGCAGCAATAATAATAATCATAAGAAGAATCCCTTTTATCACCATCCTGAAAAAAATGATAAAGAAAGAAAAGGAGGGAAGAGCTTCCTCCTTTGCACCTGCTTTTTTGGGACTGAAGGAGAAGGTGAAACTGACAAAATACCTGTCAATTTTACTCTCATCCTTTTGTTTGTGCAAAACCATCAAGTCAATTTTTTTCTACTTGCAGGACCTGATACTGAAACAGGTGGAAGTAAAGCAAGAGGTAATGGAACTATGGTATGTTAAAACAAATAATAATTTAAAAAGCAAAACAACTATGCTACTACAAAGCTGGGAACAAAATTTAGCTGAGCGATTCAGCACTATCAATGTTGTGGGCAGGCCACCACATGTAGATATGTCAGTTGTGCTCTGCACAAAGACACCATGACATGGAGGGTGACAAATGATGGGAATGGCAGGGGAAGAAGCAAATCCACTTACTGCTTCATGCTTAATAGACTTAAATAGAGCACCAAGGAAAGCAGACAAGAGAGCCAAGGCAGAACAGTTGAGGAAAGACCTGAAAGGCTAGACCAGGGGTCGGCAACCTTAAACACTCAAAGAGCCACTTGGACCTGTTTCTCAGAGAAAAGAAAACACTAGGAGCCACGCGCAGGGGGGTGACCTTCATTGAAGAGTTTAATTAAAAAGAAATAGAGGCTGCTGTGCATGAGTTCTGTGTGTGTGTGTGTGTGTGTGTGTGTGTGTGTGTGTGAGAGAGAGAGAGAGAGAGAGAGAGAGAGAGAGAGAGAGAGAAGGGAAGCACAACTGCCTCTCTCTGTCTCTGTCTCTCTTCTCTCTGCAAATGGTGAAGGAGGCTGGGAGCCTCAGGAGAAGGCTCAAAGAGCCACATGTGGCTCCGGAGCCAGGGGTTGCCGACCCGTGGGCTAGACCCTACTCAGTTATCAACATTAATACAATGAGGCAGCTCTCACGGAACTGCCCAAAATAAGTGAAAGCATATTTTATTTCTTGTGAAAGCTGATTAACTCAAATTGCCTTGCTCCCATTCAGAATAGATTGATAATACATTCTGCCATCTCTTCTATATCCCCAGACCCAATCATGTGTTCCTTCCCTGACAGCTTTCACCTGGCAGAAAGCATACTGATCTAACACAGAGGTGACCAAGTAGCAGCTGCCACTTCCTCAGATATAACAGAATCAAACCCTCCCCAGATAACCTTGCAGGAGTTTGCCACAGCAGGCACTGTCCTAAAACTGGGGTCCGATATACAGTGAATATGAGTGACTTTATTCACTAGTTATGCAACAAGTTCCTCCCAGTTACCCTGCAGATGACCCAGTGTCACTCTTTCTGAGCAGGGACTAGGTCACACAAAATAGGACCACTGGGTTACTATACATTAATAATGGAAAAATACAGTAAGAATGGAAGAGTCAGTAAAAATGGAAAAACAATCACGTTATCACTATGAGATAGATATCTCTTAGCCCTTTTAGCTCTCTCTCAACTCCTCCATATACCATGTGGAGTGTTAAGAACCATGGACATGGGCAGGCTGCTCAGTCGCAAACCAATCCAAGACCATGGCTGCTTTTCCATTCCATGATGGTCACACCTTATTCCAGTCTGTAATTTCAGCAGCTTCATGCCAACCTTTCCTATTGTAGAAGATAACTGGATTGTCCTGCATAAGCTGACAGCTCCCACCATAGACACAAAGTATGAAACAAAGGAACCAAAATAATTATGTTTATCCATAACTTTTTTTTACAGAGGATAGGTCAGGTGTATTGCTGCAGTGAATGTATACCAGGTGTCATGATGATTGCTGCATGGTATGTTTTTGTGTTCAATGTTGATTGTTTTAATAAAATAATTTTTATACTGAAAAAAAAAATAGAGATGTGCCATAGGCACAGGTGAAGATATAGCCAGCCTCTACTCCCTTTAGATTATTGGTTGGAACAATATATGTCAACCATGGTCTGGAAATCTTAGCACCCAACCCATTAGAACAAGTTGATTTATTAGTAAAGCACCCTGAATGCAAAATGAATGCCACAATGTAAACAATCTAATTTATGGTGATGGGGGTTTTTCACCAACAAAGAGAGGGTGGAATAATTAATACATTAAATCACTTGTGAAAAAACGTACATGAACTTAGGATAGAACTAAACTAGCAGCAAACTAGCTGCTGCAATTTGCCAGTAATTAAATAGATAAGGAGCAAGTGAAAAAAAAACAGACAGTCAAAAGGAGTACTTAATTCCTTTTTTTCTACTATTTCCCTTCTATTTTTCCTCCTGCTGATGTTGGTTTTTTTCCTTGCAGAAAATAACATTACAAATAGACTGAGATAAAACTATCAATGAGGAGAAAGCAGTGGGGTGGCAGGGAAAAGAAAAATTAGGATGTTACATCCCGTAAGGAGAATTATCTGCATTGGAATGCAGATCTGCTACCATCGCTCATTCTCAAAATTCACTACGTATCTTATAGGCTCTAACTAAACAATTTAGTTAGAGAAGTGGCTAGAGATATCATCTCCCAGGCTGCCAACACTGTAAGCCCTGCACTGTCAAATAAAGGGTAGGTAAGACTCAGCTAAGACATCTGTAGGAATTTTGTTGAGAAGATGTCAGAAAAGCAGAGCCATAACAGAGAGATAAAAAGGTATAGTGTGGGAAATGCAGGCAAAGAGAAAATTTTATTTTTCTCCCACAGTGATAGAACTCAGGATCATCCACATCATCTCCTGAACCAAAGAATTAAGAATATTGGTTCTTGAATACCATCCCCTGGAGAGCATCAGGGCGAAAAGACTTTGACTTGGTGAACTATGCTTGTGAACTATGCTTCCAAAGGACACCAGCTGGCCATTGTGTGTTGAGCTTTTGACCTGATTCCAAAGGACTTTTCTTATACTCTTAATGCATTTTAGGGAAGCAATGGGTTTCCCCCCCACACACACACACACTATGTCTAACATTAACTGAAAAATGGACATTACTTCTCTCTGTTGCTTTGATGATGAGTCCTTAGTAGATAGATTTTAATCCACGTATCAGAAAAATCCAATTCTGGTAATAGAGTTTTATTCAGAAGTACTTTTAATTCCTTCTGGATTAATAGGAGACAGAACACATTGTTGCTTGATTTTTGTCAAATGAAAGTTACTTCTGCTGGCTGAAGTCATGATTGTATTCCGTAGGCAAGCACTTTCCATTTCTCTTGATTGATGCTTTGGGTTTTAGGTTGGCTTGCTTGGGAGAAGTTGACAAGCAATGTCAACTTCATGAAGGACATATATTACCTGATCAGATGCACTGGGAGTATTTATCAGTGTTGGTCTCTGATGCAGATGTTCGGTGCCTTAGAAAATGAAAGGAAAAACAACTCTGGAAAATTATATCCCAACGATTAAACATTATTATTGGAGAGAATAGTGGCTTTTAAATAATATAGGTAGTCCTAAACTTAAGACCACAACTGAGTCCAAAAATTATGTTGCTAAGTGAGACAGTTGTTAAATAAGTTTTGTCCCATTTTACAACCTTGCTTGCCACAGTTGTTAAATGAATCACTGCAGTTGTTAAGTTGGTAACTCATAAATATGAGTCAGTTGCCAAGTATCTGAATTTTGATCACATGACCATGGGGATGCTGAAATGGTCATATAAGTGTGAAAAGCAGTCATAAGTCATTTTTTTCAGTGCTGCTTTGAACAGTCACTAAATGAACTGTTATAACCCAAGGACTTATTTAGGAGCCAGAATAGATAGGAAAAATGAATATTCAGCATTGGGAGTATAATGCTATCTGTCTTTCATCCGGTGCCATTCATATCAGTTCTGGGGTGGCTTTAATCTGTAAACTTGGTTCTTTATTTCTTTTGAGGTGGGATGTATGGTGATAGACACAGCTTCTCTAAAATTAAAAAAAAATCATACAGCAGCTCTTCAAATGTCACCCAGTCTTCTATTTTCCTCAAGGAACAAATATCTCTTTATATCTCTGGTAACTGTGCTCATTACAATGCGGTTATATGATCTTAAATGCTTCTCATTTTCCTGCAGAGATTACACACAATTTAAAAATACTGTGTTGTGTATAATAAAGCAACAAAAGTGCAGAGCAAACTCTAAAGCAGGAAACCATGGTCTTAGCATTCTCTCTATTTTCTGATACTCAGGAGGCTGGGCGCACTGTTTATGCAGTCAAACAATGTCACTTGCCCACACAAATTGCTGTCAAGGGCCAGGTTTCTTCCTCATTCAAGGTATAGGTATTTTAAAAGGGCCCCTTTCCTTCAGTTAATTGAGTGAAAGCATCACATATTCTACATATAAAATAAATGGATTTTGGGCCTACAGAATCTTCAGCCATCCCAAAAATGCAGAGAAAAAACTGCGCCACAGCACAATTCTAAGATATCTGTTTCTCAATGTTCAACCCAAAAAATATTCAAAAATGGACTCCAGCTGTGTATAGAAGTTAACTCAGCTTCAATGTGTATAACATTACACAAAACCAACAAAGCCTCTGATGCTTGTAACATTTCATAAAGCCTAATCCTATAATAATAATAATAATAATAATAATAATAATAATAATAATAATAATAATAATAATAATAATAATAATAATAATAATAATAATAATAATAATGGAAAAGTTCCTCTCTTTGTAGATTTGTCAGGCTTACAGGTAAACCACAGAAGACAAAAGAGAAAAGCCAGTGGAGGGCTCTGTCTATCCATAAAAAAGAAACACAAGATAGAAAAGAGGCTAGCAGAGGCTCTTTAGCAAATAGCAAGCAGCTTTTAACAATGACATCAGTCAAAAGAAAAAATGGAAAGGTGGGTAACCAAGCACATTTGCATCAATAATGTTAAAATTATAAGAGTATCACTTTCCCTAATAAATTCATTCTTTCTTTCTTTCTTTCTTTCTTTCTTTCTTTCTTTCTTTCTTTCTTTCTTTCTTTCTTTCTTTCTCTCTCTCTCTCTCTCTCTCTCTCTCTCTCTCTCTCTCTCTCTCTCTCTCTCTCTCTCTCTCTCTCTCCTTCCCTTCCTCCTTCCTTCCTTCCTTCCTTTTGTATATTATGGACATGTTTAATTTCAAATTTATTTTCCATTCATTAAAAAAATCTTAATTTACAATTGCAATGCATGAAAAAAATGGAATGTTTAATCTAGCTTGTTACAGTTTTAAATACAAATATCAATCTCATTGTCTTCAACTGCATGGATTAGTTATCTCATCTCTCAGTGGGGTTGAAATACTGAAAGATTCTCACAAGCACCTATACAACAAATCATAAATTTCCAAAGCTAGCCTGAGCTTTCAGCAATTCAGAAAGGAAAACCTGTTTGGTAAATAAATAAATAAATAAATAAATAAATAAATAAATAAATAAATAAATAAATAAATAAATAAATAAATAAATAAATAAATAAATAAATAAATAAATAAATAAATAAATAAATAAATAAATAAATAAATAAATAAATAAATAAATAAATAAATAAATAAATAAATAAATAAATAAATAAATAAATAAATAAATAAATAAATAAATAAATGACTTAGATAAGGGAATAGAAGGGGAGATCATCAAATTTGCAGATGATACTAAACAGAAATAGCCAACACCCCAGAAGATAAGCTCAGGATCCAAAAAGATATTGACAAACTTGAACAATGGGCCCTATCCAACATGAATTTTAATGTGGAGAAAAGCAAAGTTTTACATTTAGGCAGGAATAATCAAAGGTATAAGTATGGATTAGACAAGACCTGGCTCAAAAATAGTAACTATGAGAGGGACCTTGGAGTCCTAGTGGACAATCACTTGATTATGAGCCAGCAGTGTGCAGGAGCAGCCAAAAGAGCTAATACAGTCCTGAGTTGCATAAACAGAGGCATAAAATCAAGATCACGTGAAGTATTAGTACAGCTATATAAAACCCTAGTAAGACCACACCTGGAATACTGCAACCAATTTTGGTCACCATACTACAAAAAAGATGTTGAGATGTTCAGAGAAGAGCAACTAAAATGATCAAAGGCCTGGAGACTAAAGCATATGAAGAAAGGCTGCAGGACTTGGGTTTGGCTAGTCTAAAGAAAAGAAGAAACAGGGGTGACATGATAGGAGTATTCCAGTATTTGTGGGGCTGCGACAAAGAAGAGAGCATCAAACTATTCTCCAAAGCACCAGAGGGCAGGACAAGAAATGATGGTTGGAGACTGACCAAAGAGAGAAGCAACATGGAATTATGAAGAAACTTCCTAACAGTGAGGACAATTAACCAGTGGAACAGCTTGCCTTCAGAAATTGTGGGCACTCCATCATTGGAGGTTTTTAAGATGAAACTAGACAGTGACTTTTTTTGAAATGTTATAAGTTATCCTGCTTGAGCAGGGGGCTGGACTAGAAGACCTCCAAGGGCTCTTCCAGCTCTTTTCTATTCTATTCAAATGTTATAGATGCTTCAAATGGGAGGAAGAGAAAATGGACATCAGGTAATGCCCAAGTTTAATTTCCTAACTCATTTAATGTAAGCCAACCATGCCACCTTGTAGCCTTCCTTTCTCAATTCATTCAGATATTCACAAAGAATTCTTCACATAAATAATAGAGGCATTTTTCTGTACATATTCTGCTTGTGTATATATGCATGAATGTAGTCCCAACATAACTGAAGAGCAAAGACATATAGTGTTTTGAAAGTAGTTAAAGAGAATAATCACAAAGTAAGAGTAATGCTAGCATGAATTCAAAGGGGAATAGGTTGGAAGTATTCTGTCTTTGTACATAATAAAGACTTCTGGTGTGGTTCCCTAAAAAGATACCAGAGGTCATCAATGGTTCTAAAGAGGTGGCATGGAGTTCAGGGCTCAATGCAGGATAGCACCTGGCAGGTCATGTGAATGGTCTGAAATATGGATTTAACTGTACATTGCACACTATTGAATTTATAAGATTGCAAAGCAACAAGAGAATACAACCTTGATTCATGAAACCAAAATTTATCATTTATGAACTGTGACTTGCTACTTGTTTAAGAATCCTAATTTCTGCCACTGTGTGTACAGTCCCTCAGAACAGTGGTTCATGATGTTGTCACAGAGGGGCCATGAAGGCTTGAAGATATGTTATGATTTAAAACTTGAGTTAAGTCTTGGAGGTCCATGGCCATAAAAACCATTTAAAGGGGGTCCATGATGAAGAAAAAGTTGAGAACCATTGCCTTAGAATAACAATGATAGCTGACTTGTTGGACTTCTTATGGGTCAGTATGTATAGTCACAACAATGTTCTTATCATTCCCTGAAAATTAATTCATTTTATTAACTAATTAAAATGAATATCAACAATATTTTTATTAATAAATGTTTAAAATAAGTAAGATGACCTTATGTGTAATCCCAAAACATTTGCTAGTGTTAGTGTATTACTCAAAATCATCAGGATGTACAAAATTGCTTACATGGAGTTTTATTTAAATACAGCAAGGTCTAAATCAGAGTCTGGATTTAATGGATATGCCTTATCTATAAGCTGATCAACCAGTATGAAAGGCAGATGCAGATGAACAACATAAAATAAATGAGGGTGTTAGCAAGCAGGATTTAGGACAGGTTTTTGGAAAATAAGGTCAAACATATCTTTCAGCACAACTCTTTCTGGATTGCCTCTTCTAGAGAAGTCAGCCTGTAGAAGAGCACTGAAAAGAACAGAGCCATATCTATCAGATTATTTTAAAGGGTCTAACTGGAAAATCTCAATGAAACCAGCCTGAGGTAGAAAACTCTCACTGTCAGTCACAAAATTACAACTGAGGTGGTACAAAATTAATTACCCCACTGTCTTTGTTGGGATGTCATTTGACAGGAAACCTGTCAGCCAGAAGAAGGCTAGCTGCAGGATATTTGGAAGTTGGCAGTTTACAATTTTTGCTTTTGAACAAGATGAAATGAGATTTGCCTCTCCAATGGGCTTTCCTAAAGTACTGTAACTAGGAAGCCTAAGAATGATTGGAGCAGTGTTTCTCAACCTCAGCAATTCCCAGCAGCTGGCTGGGGAATTCTGGGGAATTGAAGTCAACACACTTAAAGTTGGTAAAGCTGAGAAACATTGTTTAGAAGATCGAGACTGTATGTCATTCAAACGTACTCCAGTCCCTAAACACTGTAAAAAAAATTAAGAGTTACATAAAAATAATAAAGATGGCAAAACTTTAAAAATAGGTAATCGTTTTATATTTTGGTACAAAATATAATGTCTCTGTAAATAGTCCTGGTCAATAAGAGGTAGCCAATTTGGTCTAGTAATTAAAGTGCAGACCTAGAAATCAGGAAACCATGAGTTCTAGTCCTCACTTTAAGTATGAAAGCAAGTTGGCTGGTTCTGGGCAAATCACTCACTCCCAGCTCAACCCATCTCACAGGGTTGTTATTGTGGGGATAATAGAAAGAAGAAGGAATGTTATCTATGTTTGCTGCCTTGAGTTATTTATAAAAACAATAAAGGTGGGATGAAATAAAATTGAGTCTGTTGAGTATTTCTTTTAAAATCACTTTGGGAAAATTTATATAGATTCTACTCCAAAAAAAGCTTTTCACTTAATTTGAATGAGCCCAGGTGAAGTGTAGATTTGAATTTTGCCCAAATCCAATGTACATAGTTATTATATAATCATTGTGAGACAATAACCCTATGGATAATACATTTATCAATAGCCCTGTTCCCAAAAGAACCTTACCTAGACTTAGACTGCAGTTAGAAAATAAAAAAGGAATAATTAACCCAACCCAGTCGAGTAGTCCCAAAAGTAGTTAAACATGCCCACCCCATAGACCAGCGGTTCTCAACCTTTTTCAGGCCGAGACCCCACCTGCGCCGCCCATGCGCGGCGCGACCCCAACCTGCGCCGTGCATGCACGGCGCGCCGGGCCAAATTGCGCATGCGCAGCGCACGCACGGTGGCCCAAACCATGCATGCGTGGTGCGACGGACCGAATCGCGCATGTGCGGCGCGTGCGCGATGGCCCGAACCGTGCATGCGTGTTGCAATGGGCCAAATCACGCATGCGCAGCATGCGACAGCCCAAACCGCGCATGCGTGGCGCGATGGGCCAAATCGTGCATGCACGGCGCACGCGACGGCCCGAACCGCGCATTCACGGCATGATGGGCCAAATTGCGCATGTGCAGCGCACGCACAACGACCCAAACCACGCATGCGCAGCGCAACGGCCCGAATCACGCATGCGCGACGTGCACGTGACGGCCGAGGGGAAATAGGGAAAAAATGGGGGGAAAAATGGCGGACTGCCATGTTTGGTGACCCCCGTGAAACGGTCGTTCAACCCCAAATGGGGTCGCGACCCACAGGTTGAGAACCACTGCCATAGACCTAATTTGCACCCAATCAGCTTTGTCAGAGGAACAAATAATGTAGCCAATTTATGCATTTTGCAAATCAGAAAAAGAGTTGGAGAGAAGCTGAAGAAATAAGTCATTTGGTTACAATATTCATTGCCAAGACCTGAAAGCATAGAAAATACTGACTTCTGTCATCAAATACTGTCTCCTGTCTAATCAAAGGTGAAATAGGCTGCCAATATCATGAGGTTTTGTCAGTGTTTTCCTGATCTAAAACCTCATAAAATATTTGAAGAAATATGAATTCCAAAAAAGTGACCTTTTACCTTGTTAGTGTTCTGTTATAACCATTGGTAGAGATTTAACTAAGTTAGTGATTCACCGAGCCCTGCATGTTGTGAGGACAAGACTGTTGAGCATTGTCTATTTGTGTGTTTCTTCTTGATTTGTCTTGGCTCATCTGTACGTTTTTCTTGCATTAATCTTTATCTGTTCCCTTCTGGTCTTTTCATAATTAAAATGTAGCATCCAGTCAAGTGGAAACTTCATTTGCAAATGAGGAGCAAGATGGAGAATTAGCCTTATATTACAGAAGAGAAGATCTATGCCGAAAGCCTGCTTTCTGAATGCAGCCCCATCTTTTAATTCTTCTTTACAGAAACCTGCAGGGAAAATGATTAGCTTTCCAACTTAAAAGAAAAATGCTGAGTGTACTACCAAGTTTAAAAAGAAAAATCTTGTTATAATTTGCACTTCTCATATACAAAAAAAAATATCACAACTTTGAGGTGAAGAATCTGAAAACGTGTGACATGCAGCTACTAGGACATATAAATTCTAGTGTGCTAAAGGCATAGCAAAATAAATAAATAAATAAAATCCTCTCCATATTCCTGTGCTTGGGAAAATCTCCGCTTTATCACATGGTTTTGTTTGTAGACATTTCTACTCCATTAAAACAAAAGATTTTGCAAATCATTTTAATCTGTATATATTTAAGTGACATGGCCTAATTGAGCATCAGACTTTATGAAATGCGATAGTTAATTCTCTGTCTGGTGAAATAGACTTGAAATATTTGTGAGTCTATGGAAATAAATATGCAAATTGCAATATCAATAAATTTATATAGACAGTTCTGATAGCTGTTTGTGTCTGCCTCAGAGCTGTCTTTTAAATAAAAGCTTAAAGGAGTCACAAATTCCTCAGTCTCCCTGTCCCCAGTATCCACTGCTGAGGGGACCACATTATTCCACCTAATGCAGCGGTTCTCAACCAATGGGTCGCGACCCCATTTGGGGTCGAACGACCGTTTCGCGGGGGTCGCCGTACACCCCGGTCCGCCATTTTGTTTTTTTGTTTTTGTTTTTTATCATGCGTGCGCAGCGCATGCGCGGCTCGGGGCATCACACGCGCACCACGCATGTTCGGATCGGCCCATCGCGGTCCGCCATTTTGTTTTTTGTTTTTTTGATTTTTTTGTTTTTTTTGTCGCGCGTGCGCCGCGCATGCACGGTTTGGGCAGTCGTGCGTGCACTGCGCATGCATGGATCGGGCCATCATGCACACGCCGTGCATGCGTGGATCGGGCCGTCACGGTCCGCCATTTTATTTTATTTTATTTTTTATTTTATTTTTGGTTTTTTTTGTTTGTTTTTTTCGTCGTGCGTGCCGCGCATATGCGGTTCGGGCCGTCGCGTGCACCGTGCATGTGCAGATCGGCCCGTCGCAGTCCACCATTTTGTTTTTTTTTGTTTTTGGGGGGTTTTTTGTTTTTATTTGTCACGCGGGCCGCGCATGCACGGTTCGGGCCGTCGTGCGCGTGCCGTGCATGTGCAGATCGGCCCATTGGGTTCCGCCATTTTGGTTTTTTTTCGTCGCGCACACGCCACGCATGCACGGATCGGCCCGTCGCGTGCGCGCGCCCAAATCAGGGTCACGGCGCACATGGGCGGCACAAGTGGGGTCTCAACCTGAAAAAGGTTGAGAACCACTGACCTAATGGTACAACCTCTTCTGCTACAGCCTTTCTCATTGACATACATACTGTATGTTAGGGCAGTGGTGGCGAACCTATGGCATGGGTGCCAGAAGCGGCACTCAGAGCCCTCTCCTTGGGCACGTGCACTGTCACCCCAGTCCTAGGTCTTCAGCTGGGTTTTATAAAAACCTTTTCACTTTAGGCCTCTGCCACTGTGTGCAAAAAAAAAAAAGGTTCAATCAGTCAGTCAATTTCAACTTCTCGTGGGAAACAAAAAAGATCTTGCAAAGTTGGAATTGATTGATTGAACTTTTTAGTCCCACCCAGTCTGCCATTAGCACTGAAGTCATGCCCACCAAATGGGCCACACCCACCCAATTGGCCACACCCAGCCAATGGGCAACACCCACCCGGTACCCAATGATGCATAAGTGGGTTTTGGGTTGCAGTTTGGGCACTCGGTCTCTAAAAGATTCACCATCACTGTGTTAGGGGGAGGAAGTCAAAGGACAACACATATTCATGTACATTTTTTTTTCTACTGTGTCTTCCATAAGAAGTGATAGAGAACATTCAGATGGGAACTGAACAGTTCTAATGTGGCTTTTATTAAAGAGTTATAAGATAAAACTTCAAATATTTATTTAAAAATAATTTAAAAGGAGGTCTTATATCCTGGACATAATTAGAATACTTTCAAGCATCAAATTGGTTCCCTCAGAAACAGGAGGTAAAATTCTTGAGATAGTCTAATGATGTTAAGAGGAAAAAAAGCATAATAATTCCTGAAAAGGTAGGTGGTTATAATTGGTGGATAAAACAACAGATACTTAATCACTCAGTTAATGTTTGCTCCAAGAAAAAAAAATAAAGCTCTCTGGAGCATCTGAAGTATTAGCTAATCAGGAGTTTATTACTGTGATAATGTTTTAAGATAGATTCTGATGGATGAACTCATATGAACTTTTCCTGATTTAAAGGATATTTATGGAATCTGACACACTCTTCTGCTATTTATTTTTTATTTATATGTTTTGCCATTTGGAATTTTAAAAGTTTCTATCAGAGTTTTCCAGAGTTTTCATTCTACGCATATGATCAAATGACCTACAGAATGAAATATATTTCCTCCAGCCAACCACAGACACACCTTTCTAAAGTCAGCCTCTATAAAATGTTGGACATTGTAACCCCTTCACACTCAGTAGAAATGATGTTGGAAGAGTGTTGAGTCTAAGTACCACAATATGCAGGCAAACTCCAAGATCTGAAGAATATCCTGATAATGTGGACAATAGTTAAATTTGGAGCTGTTACACTGGTGTGTAATGTAGATAAAATGTGGTTCCAGGAAGAACGCTGTGCCCCAGGCTGGTAGGTGGGTAGACAAACACACTTCTTACTCCAGCTCAAGACAGCATTTCCCAGATTTAGGATAGAATTTTAAATTCTACTAATTACTTCATTTCATGAGGTTTTCTGCCCTGGATGACCATTTTTAAAAAATGCCTTGTACTATTTTCTTATTTAGAAGAATATAAGAAAAGAGGGGGCAGCACAAATGTTTCTTATCTGGAACCCATATACTTTGGACCTAGCATCTTAAAGATCAAGTGAACTACTAAGAGACAAGAGAAAGCAAAGTGTGGTGGGAGGAGGAAGGGAGAGCGAGCGAGAGAGAGAGAGAGAGAGAGAGAGAGAGAGAGAGAGAGAGAGAGAGAGAGAGAGAGAGAGAGAGAGAGAGAGAGAGAGAGCATGATGACATTGAAAAAGACTGTTTGATTTAAAGTGCATCACACAAACATTGCATGGCACTTTGAGAACATCTGTGTTTGTGCATATTTTTTGTGTCTACCTTCTCATAGCTCGTCTTAAGTTGATTTAGAAGACAGATTATTTTTCATCCTTAAATGCAGATGTTCCCTAAGGACAACATATAACAGATAATACATTGCATACTATGTATATTAATTGTTATTGATTTTATTGATTTATGCTGTATTAGGATATATACAAACAGCTTATCTAATGTATTAGAATAAAAAGATTTACCAAATACCAATATACGTACCCTCCTCATTTTTAGCATGTCCTAACCTCTTTAAAGAAAGTTCAGATCTAGAAATTATAAACATTACCTTATTTGGTAAGAGTGAAGACAACACAACTCTCTCTCTCTCTCTCTCTCTCTCTCTCTCTCTCTCTCTCTCTCACTCTCTCTCTCTCTCTCTCTCTCTCTCTCTCTCTCTCTCTCTCTCTCTCTCTCTCTCTCTCTCTCTCTCTTATCATATTTTTAGGAATCTTTTTCAAAAATGCAGAAGTCAGAAGGAAGCGTATCTTCTAAAGTACTATTTTCAAAACTGCCACTTTCCACTAAAACACTAATTGAGATTAGTAAAATTTCAAATGGTGGCCTTCTTATTGGCATTATTTGATTTCCTAAGGGATGTTCCCTTGCAATGCCATGAAAGATTTAGTCTCCTGAAGAACTTTGTAGCATTAGAATTTGTATAATTCTTAAAAGACATGCATTGTTTTTGGGATAATGTGCCTCAAATAAATTGGGCAGTAAAAAAACAGAACTTTGAAGCTTACATTTATAAAATGAAGAGAAAGCAATAACCATAGATCTGGAAGCTACTCATTCTGAGCACCATTTCAAG
This sequence comes from Bothrops alternatus, assembly GCA_034064705.1. NCBI lineage: Eukaryota > Metazoa > Chordata > Lepidosauria > Squamata > Viperidae > Bothrops > Bothrops alternatus. The sequence continues at coordinate 11,263,428 of JARGCV010000077.1, forward strand.
AGCCATATAGAGCAGTGATTCAACATATAGTCTCTCCATATGACCATTGAGCTGTTTCCTGAGTCACCCTGAGATCATATTTTTACAGCAGCCTGAATGACTGCACTTGACAATACATGCTTATAATAAAAAGTCCTTCACCACTTCAAATAGGCACCAACTAATGCAAGTAGTGTGTCATCTTCAAGATCACACGGCCTTACTTCTTCTGCAAGAGCATACTGTCCAGTGATGTCTTTCTCTCACAGTTTATGGTCAAACTAATGGTTCTGCTTTTTCTGCCTTAATTCCTGACAAAAGTAACAGTATTTCTTGCCTCAGTATCAATATTTTGTCATCCCAATGCCTGTTTCTTCCGGAGGCTACAGAGTCCACGTTCATTGTTCCCAAGGGGCTTACACCTTGCATCCTTTTCTGCTCTCTTTTCTCTTCCCTACTTTTCTTCTTCCCACTTTCTACTGTATTTGCAAATCTTTTTTTCCCCTCACTGACAATTCTTATTTCTAGCTGTCCCATATAATCTGTTTCTCTGGTTGCTGCCAAAATAATTGCAGCAAGACACATCACATCTTGGGCTGTGTCTGTGGAGAGATGGTATTTTAACTCTAATGCCTTTCTTGAGCTCTGTCCCTGGTGTGGATAAATGCCAACCTGTAAGATCTTTAACTAAGCATTTATATGTGCTGAATGACTTTCCTTGTCAGTATGCAGGTGGAGAAGGCAGGACCTGTGATTAGGTAGAGTCTTCTTGAAGGTATATATTAGAGAGATTTTTTTTTAACCTATGGAACATTTTAGAGAAGCTGCTTGGACAATGTAGAAAAATTCAAAAATAAACTTGAAAAAGGAACTCAATAGCTGTTACATAAAATAAATATCAGTTTAGCCCTGAAAGGGAGGAGGGGGTAATAAAAGGAATCCCAAATTGTCCTACTTTGATTGTATTTGGTACAAGAGTGGAGAAAAAATATATCTGTCAGTCTTTTGATCTTCTAATATTGTATCTTTTAACAATAAAGAGAAGCTCCAGTAGTTCTAATGGTATCTTTTGATGAACAGTTGACATATTAGGGGAAGAAACCAGGATGCAAATAGAGAAGATACTTGATGAAAGGGATACAGTCTAAAAAAGGAAAGCCTACAAGTCTTGGTTTGGATTAATGCTTGACATTTTGCCATTCCTGACTTTTTTCCCTTTTACATTTTTTTTCCATTTTCCATTTTCTCTCTTTTTTTCTCTCTTTTTAATTCTCTATCCATTCTTCCTGCCTGATCAATGGGGAAGAGGCTGGAGATGTCTTGAATTGCCAGCAGTTGCTCTCATGAGTTTGGCTTAAGGACTCATGAAAGAATAGCAACTTCTTATCTGCCATGAGCAAGATTCCATTCTGAAAAACTATTGAATTTTTTTTACCAAGTTAGCAGAATAGTGTAATGAGAGAGCCTCTAAAACAGGGGTGTCAAACTGCCAGCAATGGGGAAAAAGTTCCGATACATTGTGCGACATCATGTGACATCACGAGTTTGACATGTCTGCTCTAAAAGGACAAGTCTATGGCTCAAGGCCAATTAGCTTTCATTCAGTCACAATATGCTGCTTTCAAAACACCTGAGTTGTTTCTTCTATTTGGAAATCATGCCTGCCAATTAAGAAAATAATTGGGATTTCAACCAATTCTGGGTTGAACTGCTGTGTATTTCTCAAGCTACTTTGCAGGGCTGTTGAGAAGATAAAAGGAGATTAACATATATTTTCTTTGTAGAAAAGTCAGAATGCAGACACTATGAATCAATGGTATCAAGAAGAGCCAAAGACATTCTGGCTGAGATGAAACTCAAATCCTGATTCTCTAGGGCTTTACAGTCTCTTTATTGGACCTGAAATTTGCTGCTTCCCCTTACTTCATGAAAGAGCTGGTTCAGACTATCTATCATACATAGAAATTCACAGCATCAGTGAGGAAGATTCACATAAAAAACTTGATATTTTAATGTATATATATAATGTAAATATAGTCTTGTGCATATTTGAATGGGGAGTCATTGCTTGTGCTGAAAATAAATTGTATGCCTCCAGGCACTATTAGGATGTTTTACTTTGAGCCAGATCCAGCTATGTCTCTTATATCTCTGCCTGTAATTTAAAGATTGACATTCCCGATCAATGAAGACTCACAGTATCAGGCAAAAGGGACTTGCTATCTCTGTTATACAAATTTGAATGATAACTGTAATGCACTTTAGGCAGAGCTGAATCCCATCATTCATTAATTCAATAAGTTTATTCAGCTGCCCATCTCACATATTTGACTTATTCCCTCAACCTGCAGGGTCAATGGTCTGGGATGATGGAAACCCAACCTAGTATTATCGAAGGAAAATACTGGTCCCTAGGATTTAATGAGAAGTTTGCTCATCTGCAGCCTAGGTTACCCGAAGTACTATTGTATTGCATTGCATTGCATTGCAGTCTCACCTACATCAAAAAGCAAAGTAAGAGAACTCAAGGGACTGTGAAAGGCAACACTAGACATCAGTTCAAGAAGCTAACACAAGTGATCATCAAGTATGGCATATATGAGGGTGATGTACTGTCCCATTGTTGCTCTGCATAGGTTTGAACTCCCTCAGCTGGACAATCAGAAAGATTACCATCAGCCATTTCTTCTACATGAATGTTGTCAAGTTGTATGCAAAGAGTGAACAAGACATCGATTTGCTGATCTGCCTGACATGGATCTACAGTGAGGACATTGGGATGGAAAAGCATAGCCAGATGGTAGTCAAGAGGGGGAAAATAGTTAAGATTGATGGAATGGAACTATGGTGAGCATCAAAGCCATTGTCATGGATGAAACCCAGAGCATCTAGGAATACATCATTAAATGTCACCCAAAGATAAGCTGCTGAGAGAATGTCTGAGGCAGCAGCAATGTGGGGGGAAGATCAAGTAGACAAAGTGCCATGCCAAGACCCTGCACAGGATATACCACTGACAGATAGCTAAGGTTACAGACATTGGCTATAAGACACAGGCAGGAACAGCATATACTGAAAGGCAAAACCAGATAGTTGACATTGTAAACAGGAACATCTGTACTGAATATAGCTTAGACAGGTGTTGACCAATTAAGCAGACATTGTGATAGTAGACAAGGACTAGAAGACACTGGTAATAATAGATGTAGTGGTTCTAAGTGACAGCAACATCAGGAAGAAAGAGTATGAAAAACTGGAGGAACTGGAGAAGATGTGGAAAGTAAAGTGAAAGGCAGAGGAGAGACAGAAATAAAGTTGGCACCAGCCACTGCTGGCTTTGGTTACCTCCCTTGTTAGCATGTATACATGGAAGCAATAAAACCCCAACTTCTGAAATGTTCTCCACTTGTTAAAATATCCATTGATCCAAAGTGCTCTGGGTATAAACCAGGAGACTGCTCTGCTCCTGTCCCAAAAAGGTGAGAAGAAAACCTTTGAACCAAAATGTTCACTTTTTCAATTTCAGCAGATTATTTTTAGTCAGAAATAATATAAACCTTGTGTTAAAAATGGATGTTTCTGGCCTTAATGGATGTCCTGAACATTGACACAAAACAAACTCATCTAGGACACCAAAGATTATAAAGTAGCACAGTGAACTCAACCATTGTTGCTTATAAACCATAGCTTAGATTTTAATGTCACTGTGACTTGCTAAAAATGGTTGCTAGCACCTACAGTTCAGTGTAGTAGGAACTCAGTAAAGATGTGTCTTTCTAGATTAAATCTGAAAAACTGAGAAAATTTGTTGTAGCCTAAACATATGGCTGTTGCATACACAATATAATCTAGTCTAGAGAAATATATACATATAAAAGAAGAAAACTTGCATAAATTCAGGTAGCAAATGGAATGTATGACATACAGCATAATTAATGATTTCATTAAAGTAATTCTTTCATATTTGATATATTCATACAGCATATATCTTAAGTTGTCATTACATTTCTTTTTAATCATCTTGTGAGTTTCTGATTGCACTTGACGCAAGATCACCTTTCCTGATTAGAAAATAAACTGCATCAAGAGTGCCCTGAAGATGATCACAAAGATATTTTTTTGTACAGAAAAGAAATGGGCAAATAACATGCCCAAAAAAGTGTTCTTTGAAACCTTCTCCTATGAAAAGCTACTTTATCTTACTGAAAAAATACTTCTCTGGTTGATAACATTGATCAGACGGTCCTCTAATTCTGACTCTTCCAAAGAGACATATTGCTTATTGCACTTATTAACAAGCACTATCTCTCCTTTAAAATGCAGAACATGAGGAGGTCTATCTAGTTAGGCAAGGGAGTCCTTGAAAATAAAGTGATTGTGTAAAAGATCTGTAGACAAATATATCCACAGTCAATATCCTTGTTTGTCTTTGGCTAGTTCTTCTACTTTAATAATGTAATATATTCAATACGGCTGCATTGTTCTATTCATGGTGGAACAATAAGAAATGTTTTGAAACTGATTCAAAGGAAACATAATTGAGAAACTAGCCATGATCTATTACACTTCAAGCAAGATATAGTTAATTGAAAATTTAAATAGTTATAAGAAAAAGTCAAATTTATCTCATCTTTGTACCTCTGTCAAGAGAAGAGATGGACACAGACATGCTAAAAATTGTCATGAACCAACATTTACATCCAAAAAAAAAAAAAAGCTAGTAACTCTGGATAGAAACCCTGGGTATATTGAAATATGTCTGAGCCAAGATTTTTAAACATAGTTTATTGAACAAAACATAGTGCCTTGATTCACAGATAATGCAAAATGCTAGGTGAATCCACACACCAAAATAGCATAAAGATATATCGGATCATTCCCCCACAAATGGAATTAAACAACAATTAAAGCCATTTTCAAGAGCTCAAGGCAGCATTCAAAGTACTCTGCCTTCCAGTTTTTTCCCCATCCTGGTATGGGTAGGTAGACCGAAATTCTGGCTCAGAATTAACCATAGCTGAGGATAGAGTTATATCTGAATCACCTTGTTTCTATATCCAACAGTAACAACTAGATACTGGCATTCTATTTTATTCAGTGTAGGACCTGGCAGATAAATTTTATCCAATTATGGCTAGCCAAATACTATTGTAGTCACCCAAGCCCTATTAGATTTGTCCTCAAACCATGAAATTACATGAATTTTCACAACCATTTTGCCTTTCCCAAACCTATCTTTAAAGCCAGTTTGGAGTATGGTGAATAGCTCCAAGCTAGAAACAGAGAGTCCATGAGTTTTAGTCCTGTCTTAAGCAGAAAGCCAGCTGAATGTCACCTCTAATGGCTCTCTGAGATTCTTCTGAGTCAAGAGTGATACATGGCTGATGTGTTTTTCATTTTAAATGGAGTTTCTGAGCATCTTTTTGAAAGCCTCTGCTTTGTAAGAAAAGTAAATCAGTACAATAAAATCCTTACAATATTTAATAAATGCTCTTTTCCATGAGATATTGAATGCATGTTCAAACCAGTATGACAGGGGTCTTCAAACTCGGCCCTTTAATGACTTGTGGACTTCAACTCCCAGAATTCCCCAGCCAGGCAAGCTAGCTGAGGAATTCTGAGAGTTGAAGTCCACAAGTCATAAAAGGGCCAAGTTTGAAGACTCCTGCAGTATGACATACTTATCATCCTCACCACAGAGATAGCTAAAGGGCCACTCTAAACCTTAGGCAGCAGGAAGTAATTGTTTCATGTGGGAAAGAGGAGATTGTGTTTCTTCCCTTCCCTTCCTCCCAAATGCAAAGTAAAATGGGCTATTCCTATGTAAATAAACATATTAGCCTAAGACAAACTGAACATTACAATTATTAGGTTTGATAATTATTGCTTTTTGTTGCTATTGTATATCACAGTGATGGCGAATCTTTTAGACACTGAGTGCCCAGAAACTGACCCCACCCCCACTTCACCCCCTGCTCCATCCCCACCCCATCCCCCGCCTGCCCGTAGGGCTACTCACCGCCTCCAGGGCCCACCACAGATCGCCCAGGCAGCCCAGCAGCACCATGGCGGCCACACGATCTGCCCATGCCCCACAGCATCAACTGTGTGCAATGGGTGTGAGGGCAGAGTCTTGTCTATGCTGCCTGGCTGCCATGTCCTTGGCTGTGCTGTTCCGTGTGGGCCACGCTCGGGGGCGATTCTCCTCCAGGGGGGCTGCTGGTGAGGAGGGGATCATAGGGGGAGGTGAGGCTGGGCAATGGCACGTGTCCTATATCAAATCAACCTTTTTTAAAAAAATAAAAAAAATTCAGCCTACATTATCCCTATTTTTTTCCTCAAGTATTCAGATAGGATATGATTACTTTACATAGCCTCCAACTAGTTCTAAAGCATGTTGGATACCAAAAATGATGAACATCAAGGAAAATGCTATGTTGCTTAGAATTAAGAAAGATTTATTGAAAAGGTTGCCTTATTTACGGTGCTAGAGAACTCCATCCTCAGATGGGCCATGATGAGCCACATCAGTTGGGATGGTCTTCCTTGAAAACCACTCATAAAGGGGTTGCTTTTGTGGCATACCCCTCTGTCCCTGACTGCCAATCCACACTCTTACAAATGCTTATTTTAGGCATTAGACAGGGAATATTACATATTAATAATGATAAAGATTCTAACCAGTATTGGGTATCTACAAAAGCAAATGTGGTACATAATTGTCTAATTGAGGTTAAAGTAGAAAATTTGTTGTCTCATAGCTTGTGAAAGTAAATAGGAAAAGCTAGCTTGTCAAAAAAAAAAGCTTCTCAGGTGTTAATTTGAAAATGTCAGTCATGGACACACACTTTTGTCCTTTGCAGGTAGCAGAACCTGTTTGGTGTTTGCTGGGTTCACAATGTCCACATTATACAGATGAAGCAGTAAGCTTTAAAAAAAGCACACACATGCTAAAAAAAACACTCATTTTGTAAGAATTATTCCAGGGATATTAATTTTGGCGCACATGAATTGGAAATGAGTCTCCCTCCTCCTCCAGGAACTTGAAGAAAAATATGTAATTTCCCTTTTTCTTTATCAAATACTTTGGGTGTCAATGAGTTCCACACCTATGAGTTGTAAGATATTCCTCAACTTCCTGAGATTTTTTTTTAAATGTAATTTGCCATTTTCTTTATAGCACTGTATGACTATCAGATGTGCCAATTAGGTGCTGTGTGAGCAAAACAGTTAATAGAACTTTATCATTGAAGCCCAAAAGCAATTAGCATGGAAAGAAGTAGGCGTTCTGTTAGGTCATTTCTGTTAGAAAGGGTTTGCCTGCAAGAGCCGATTTATGCTGCAATCTCTTGAGAATATTTTAATTTTTAAGACAGGCAATTGTGATATTCAGCATGTGCTGCATCTCTGTTTTCTGCTCACATCCAGGATGACAGTTAGGGTATTGCTATCATTTCCATTACGCCAGCATTTAGAACAGCTCACATTATTTCTCTTTTTATCTATAAATTAATACCCAACTTAGAAACATCAGGGACTAAATAACCTTTTTTGAAACATCTGGTTTTGTTAGATTCATTATGCCCAAGAAATCACTTGTTTTAATGGGAAAAAAAAGATGTGCATGACTTCTCTGGGCTCAGAAGCCAGCAGGTTTGAGTGTTATTGCTTGTAACATATTCTAATAATTATGGCTAGGCTAGACTGCAAAGTTGAAAAACATTCTGGAGAAAACCAATGGGAAACCAGTTTTTTACTGTTGCCAAGAAACCTGCACAGGTATATTTATGAAGTCAAACTCAACCTTTACAAATTCTGTCTTCATTGTTTCAACACCCCCAACTTTACTGGATGTAGCTTTCATAAGCTGTAACCCTACATACCATGGTTTTTTTCCGAAAGTAAGCCCTACGCTGAAAATAAGCTTAGCTTGATTTTGGGGGGTGGGCCTAATATAAACCCTACCCTAAAAATAAGCCCTAATTTTGAGGCAAGGAGCTCCATTCTCCACTGCAGCATGAAGCTGCTCCTTTGGCCACAGAAGTGGGGCAGCTGGGTGGGGCTGCCAGTTATGCTGCTGTGAAGTGAGTAGAAAAGACACCCCCCCTTGAAAATGAGACCTGGTGCCTGTTTTAGAGGCAACAACAACAACAACAACAACAATATCAGGTCTTATTTTGAGGGAAACACAGTATATGCAGTGGGAGTAAATGTATTCATCCAGGCTATTTGAGGGACTGTTTCATCCCACTGGGAATGGTCCACCCCATCTATGCCAGCAGATGACATGTTGCAGGCCCCATCGGCCATGATATACCTGCTGGCAGGGTCCAGGAGAAGAATCTTCTCTACCTTTGCACCTGCCCTTTGGAACATCTTACCTCTCGGAGTGAGGTCAACCCTCCTGACTTTCTGCAAGAACTTAAAAACCTGGTTCTGTCAGTTGGCTTGTGGCTCCAATGGAATGGTTTCACATTGGGGATGGTTGATAGATTAATGACAGATCCCATCTTCCCCCTGCTCATCCTACTCCCTCCCTTCCCAACTTTCAGTTAGGGTTGAATATTTGTATTTTTTATAGTATTTTATTTGTATTGTTTCTAGGTGTTGTATAGTTTTAACTTTTTAATACTGTAAGCCACCCAGAGTTACTCTGGAAAGACAGGCAGCCAATAAATTTAATAAATAAATAAATAAATCTTGAAGGAGTGTACTTCTGAGAAGATATGCATGGGATTTGATTATTTCTTCTGCAATCCACCTACTTAATGAAGCAATTGGAATTCTCAGTTTGCCTGTTTCAAATGGAAAGGAGCAAGTGAGGGACCAAGAGAGGACTGGACTATGGAAAACCATGACTGAATCATCCTTTTTCCTAATATTTAGATATATTATTTGTGGGGCCTTTCACATCATCATTGTTGCTTTTTTCAAATCTGGACCAGCTTTTTATCCAACAGCCATCTTTGAGTGAGAATGAAGATGCTGCAGATAACAATAGTCCCCCCCTTAAATCTGAAAACTGGTTATGTGTATAAATCACTATCAATTCACATTCTTCTGAACTGATTCCAAGTGATTGGTATGGGGGGAGTCAATGTTTGCAATGATCCTTTGTGGCTTCAATCAGTGATGCTGACAGAAGAGATATCTTCCTTGAGTCTTCTTTCTAGAGAGTTTCTGGGGTCTCCTTTCTCTACTTCTTTTCAACAACTATGTGAAACCACTGGGAGAATCATCTGTCAACACAAGTTTCAATGACATCATATGCTGGTGATACCCCACCATTTATCCCTGGGTCAAACAAGCAATGTGATGGAAATGCTAATCCAGAGCCTGGAGGTTGTCAGGGTCTGGGTGGGGAGCTACACACATCAGCTGAATCCCTCCAGGAAAGAGTGGCTTTGAGCCTATGACCTTAACAATTCTAGTGCAATACCAGTTTTGATTTTGACCTGGTTTTCAGTCAACTGCTTAAAGGTGATCCCTAATTTGTGAGATCTTTTTGACTCTCCACTCCTGTTGAGGAGCAGGTGGCAACCATGGTGAGGAAGCATTTTGCACAATTAGATCCTGCATGCCACTCCTAGATCAAAAGGTCCTGTACACAGTTGCACATGGTCTAGTCACCTACTATTGGGATTACTTTAATCAGTGGTGGGATTCAAATATGTGAACAACTGGTTCTCTATGTGGATGCTGCTTCCAGAAGTCCATTCTGGGCCTGGGCAACAAAAAAATAGCTACTTGTTCTGCCAAACTGGTGCAAAATGGCTGAATCCCACTACTGACTTTAATGCACTCTACATATGCTTGCCTTGAAGACCACTTAGAAGCTACAGCTGGCAGAATACAGCAGCACAGGCACCCACTGTGTCAGGAGCTGCACTGGTTGCCAGTCAACTCCCAGGTGCAATTCAAAAAGTTGATTGCCACTCCTGAACCCCTGTATAGTTAACTGAGGGAACTGCTTTTCCTGTATTCATGTGCCCATTCATCCAAATCAAATACAGGTAGTCCTTGTACCTGTATCTTGTATCTGTACCTGTATGTAGTCCTTGATCTACGACCACAAATGAGTCCCAAAAGTATGTTGCAAAGTAAGATGTTTGTTAAATGAATTTGCCCCATTTTACAACCTTTCTTGCCATACTTGTTAAGTGAATCATTGCAGTTGTTTAAGTTAGTAACCTGGTTGTTAAGTGAATCTGGCTTTCCCATTGATTTTGCTTGTCAGGAGATTGCAAAGGTTGATTAAAAGATCCCAGGAAACCTCCAACCTTCCTAAATATGAACCAGTTGCCAAGCAACTGAATTTTAATCACATGACCATGGGGATGCAGCAACGGTTGCAAGTGTGAAAAATGGTCATAAGTCACTTTTTTCAGTGCTGTTGTAACTTTGACTTTCTGTAAGTTGAGGACTACCTGTAGGCATAACTCTCTCCTGGTCCCATCTCTATAAAATTATTGCCTGATAGAGCCTTGGAAGTGAGCATTTTTAGGACCTACTTTCCAAGATTTGAAACATCCTCCTAGTAGAGATTTGATCAGATTTATCCTTCATAGACTGTATAGATCTACTTATTCCATTGTTCTATAAGAGAAGAGTGGATTCACAGTGGCATATTTGTATTATCTGCTTTTATATTTTCTTCACCTTAGATTACAGAAACAATTATTTTGTTGATGGATTCTAGAGAAATCACATATTTCTAACAAATGGTTAAGAAAGAGCACAGAGGTTGAAATAACAATTTAAAAAAACCTGAAGAAATTCATCAGATTCGTGTTAATGCATCTTTGTATTAAGATTCTAATTCATATTAGCTGTTAAATTAATCATTTGTGATTTGAGTGTTACTAGCATATTTTACTATTTACTACTTCATTATCTCCAGCCTTTCCTTCTGCCTGCAATTCTTTCCTGGAATAAACAAACGTACAGTACAATTTTCCTCCTTATAGCTTTATCGTATTTACTTAAAGTGTGCAAAATCAGAGAATTAACAATATGCCTACGACTTCCTTAAATGAGTTGCAAAAACCCAACTATCTACTAGATGGCACTAAAGAGTCTTTTCTACCAACTGGTGATCTCCTGGGTTGTCCACAACCCAGGTACAGTAGTCCTAAATACAACCAAAAGAGGATATATTATAAAATATCCTATACTTTTTCTTGAAAATCATCTGCACAAATGAAGGGAAACCTTTTGGAAAATAAGCATAAAAGCATATTAAACTCTTCTATTTTTATATTGTGATCATTCATTTGAAGTGTTCTTTCCAAAACATTATACAGTTGACAGACAAATCATCTTATCCTCTGACATCTCCCTAGCATTCTTCTTTACTTTTCCAGAAACCCTGTTTTTCATAGGTCTGCTACACAGACTGCTTTGTGAATCATATGATCCTTTCTGAAAATAAACAAGGATATACAGCTAGTCCTTGTTTAGTGACTGCCTCATTTAACAATGACTCACAGTTATGATGGTGATGAAAAGTAACTTTTTGACCAATCTTCACATTTACAACTTTGCAGGTCTATAAAGCAAGGAAAGCTAAAGTATGATCTTCAGCACTGTCATGGTTTCACTTAGCGGCTGCTTCACTTAACAATTGAGTCACTGGTCCAAAGATGATTATTAAATGAGGACTATCTGTAGTCCTTTCCTTAGAAATGAATAATGATATTTTTTAAAAAATGCCTGTAAAATACTACAGATTAATGTAAGATAGCCGAATGTGAAAGCTATTATTCTGTTGTACAAGAAGCCCTTAACATTTTGGAAAGCATTTCTTCTGGGCATCTATGCATTATTAGAGAAAACCCTATGCCAAGGCTGTGCATCCCTGCTGGTGTCTGGTACTAACATAGAAATCTCTGATGTCTTATCAGATTTGCATCCCCTGAGTGGAGCTGTTGCCACACATAAGCCTGTTCCACCTGTTGTCCATTTATAATAGAACTATAAACTAATAATTTGCTTTTTAGTTTGGAGATTGGTGCAAATCCATTGCATGGAATTGCTTCTATTACAAAGTGCTTGTTCTTGCAGTTAGGGTATACTATATGTATAAGGGTCTTGGGAGAAGACATATAAGTCTTATAAGTCTAAACAAACAAACAAACAAACAAATAAATAAATAAATAAGTCTGCCTTGCTGAGCCTACCCATGAATTCATAACTTAGTGAAGGGTAAGAAATATTTAGATAAAAGTATTATATATGCGTATGCCACCATTTTGGTTTGGTTTGATCCAGTCTGTGCATATTTTAATAAAACTTGAACAAGAATAAAAGTAGTTGATTCTATTAGTTAAGGGGAGCAAGTAGGGGTTTTTTTTTGTCTTGACTAGAAAGACATGGAGGATATGCTCTCTTTGGTAATACATATATCAAAGAATGAACAATTCTGTACTAGTCAGAAAATTGAAATACTTAAAATGTGTAATTGCTATGACTCTGATAAGCTGTCATTCATAGCAATAGCAATAGCACTTAGACTTATATACCACTCTATAGTGCTTTTCAGTCCTCTCTAAGTGGTTAACAGAATCAGCATATTGCCCCCAACAATCTGGGTCCTCATATTACCAACCTTGGGAAGGATGGAAGGCTGAGTCAACCTTGAGCTGGTCAGAATCAAACTCCTGACAGTCGGCAGTGCACTGCGCCACCATGGCTCCATCTCTTTGAACTGAATCTAACTTAAACCACTCAATTGATCTGACACATGCCTATGTATCAGATGGATTCAAATCAGTATAGTGATTTAATAGCCTTTTGTGTATTCCACATATGCGCGCACACAGACATATAGTTTTGTCTCCTCAAATTTTCCAGTGAAATTCAGTGATTTGCAATTTGAATTAATTTAAACTAATTTAATTAATTAATCATTCAAATGCATAGATGACAGTGGAAATACAAATTTGAACTGGAGTGTTTCATATATTCCTAATAACCATACTTTTTATATCCTATTGATGACTTATTAGTTCCCCTCATACATCTGAACATGAAATACGGAGGCAATGTAAGTGCTATCCCTTTAATTCACAGATAAAGTGTTTTAAATGCAAATGAATCGATATTGAGTAAACTGGTCAATGGTTAGAAGCATTATTAATGAGGAAAAATGACCTTTCAAAAATGGTCAGACCTCAAGAGCTTAGGCTACTTACTATTGCAGTTTTTAAGAACTATTTTCCAGATGGTAACATGATTAGAAGAATGCAATGGTAGCCTAACAGTAGGAATTTTTTTAAAAGAGACAGAGTGATCTATTATAGTTACCATGGCAAACAAACACAAGTTCTATTCCTGGAACAAAAAATAAAATGGAGGGTAAACTTAAGCATTTGAGTTTGATCATACAAAAAGCAATCATTTATATCAATAGATGACAGCTGGTTGGCAGAGGCAGAGATGTGTCTTTATCACTAGGGTTAAAAAGAGTAGGCAGAAATTGTTGGGTAACCAAAGCTATGACTCAGCTACAGCTATCATTTATATATAGAAAATTAGAGGCATGATATTGTAAGAGAAGAAAAGCGAATATAGCTAAATCAAGTTCATACCAACTTCATTCATGATACCTAACACTGTATGTTCAACGTCTTGCCTATTGGTTTTTTATCTTCTGACCTCCATTTTTTCAGAATATTTTATCAATCCATCCAGCTACAAATTTCTTACTCTTTCCCTTTTAATGCATTTAATCTACCAAGCTTTGTTTTTCATATTGTAATTTCACAAATTTATGTGCCTCTTTCTAACGTATTTCTTATGGTCTCCTTATATTTTCTTACTCTGTATCTACGTTCCATTCATTATGGGGAACATTAGATTTAGTTTATTTTTATATGTACATGATTTATATTTATAATCTTGCAGTCATTCTTCTTTTATTGTAGCTTCCTTCGCTTCTTTCTTTTTATGTATGTCCATTTTTTCCCCACATCTATTCTTGACACTAGCAAATAATGTTCTGTCCCACATTTAGAACTTCTCATCATCTTTCATTGATGCTCTCAATCTTTCATTAATAGCAGTAAAAATCAAGTAAACATTTAAATGAATAATATTAATAAAATTAATATCCATCCTTTTTCCTTGTGTAGGTGTAGATATACAGATAGTCCTCATTTAGCAAATACAATTGGGACTGGCAAAGTGGTTATTAAGGAAAATTGTGACTGTGCTCATAATCTTACTTCATATTATGTCTGAAAGTCTAAACCAGGGGTCTTCAAACTTTGCCCTTTTATGACTTGTGGACTTCAACTCCCAGAATTCCTCATCCAGGCATGCTGGCTGAGGAATTCTGGGAGTTGAAGTCCACAAGTCATAAAAGGGCCAAGTTTGAAGACTCCTGGTCTAAATCTTTGTTTTATGAACCTGTAAATGTAAGGATTGGTCATAAAGTTGCTATTTCAATGCCATCATAACTGCAGATTGTTACTAAACAAGGCAATCACTAAATGAGAACTAACTATATGGATGCTTTTCTAAGCAATCACTCACCAGTCGCCATTCTAATATATTCCTGAATATTCAAATGGCTCCATCACTTTACTTTTTCCCCTCCTGGACTACATTAATCCAGAATGTTTCACATTTTTTTCACATCTCATCTTTAGTTCTTCCATTATTATCATTCATTCAAAAACTGGCATTTGGCCATCAACAATCTATGGACTTTTACTCGTATTTGTATATGCATCCTAATGTTGTCAAATCATAATTTCTGGTATACATTTAAATATTTGCATTTACTTTCACTTTTCTGTGTGTAGCAACCACCTGTGCTCCAGAAGTCAAACCACAATCAGTTAAACCTATTATTTCTTCATCCCTTTTAAAGTTTCTATCTTCTATTATTTCATTCATTATGGCATGCTGTTTGTATCATTTACTGCACTTACATCCCATCTTTAATATGCCATGATCATTAAAAAGTGGCTTGCACAGGGTGACGTCTGCCACCTGTCATGGTCCATCAAGATTTTCACATAAGGATTTTTTTTAGTAATATAGAGAAGATGCTAATTATATTGATGAGTTTTAGCACATTTTCACCTAAATTCTGTCCAGTATTCTCTAAGTGCAACCAAAGCCTTGTTTTACCACAAACATATTCACGTTAGATGCAAATTCTAATTTAGAGAGTAACATTCAAGCCCTCAAATCCTAGGAACTCAGAAGTATAATGTACTGACATTAAAAAAAATGCTTTCCTATTCTAAGGTTAAATTCCAGACATGGAAGATAAGAATGTAAGAATAGTATTGTTGGAACACACCAAGGTTTTGATCTTAGTTTGGCATTTTTTACTCTCGCTCTTGTCATTGAGTTGCTTATAAGCAGGAGTTAAGAACAGTTTCCTCAAAACTCTATTATAGGCACAGTCTCTCCAATAGGGAAGTAACAGCTGAGTCTTAAGACTGAATACCCTCTATAGTCCAGTCATAGTCATCTATAAGATCCATTTGAAGGTAGATTAGTAGTCACTGCATAGCCTACATTGTCACTACATAAACTAATCATGGGCTGTATGATGAAGAATCTCCAGTCAGCTTTATTGGACAATAAGCACTATCTCTATCTAGCTCAAGAGAGAATGAAAATATTTCCCTGTTCATTTTCTCCTTGCCAGACATGATTTTATACATTTTCATAATGTCAGTTGCAACTTTCTAAGCTAAAAACCTCCAAACATTATACCATTTTATTATAGGAAATGTGTTTGAGTGTCCAATCAGTTTGGTTGCCCTCTGCACTTTTCCCAGTAATATTATCTATTTTTTCCAATTATGGCAATCATTGTAGATATGGCATACTATATCATAGATTTGTATTGGGACAGTAATTTGCTTATAGTTTGGTTTCTAGTTCCTTATTTAATTCTAGCATGGAATTTTCCTTTTACATACCTGTTGCACACTGAATCAACATTTTCTCCGAATTGTCCATTATTTTCCTAATTAAATGCAAACAGCTCAGACTGTCAGTAAATGTATTAGAATCTTTGCCCCAGTATGTCTCATTTTACATTGCTTGATTGAGTTTATTTACTATCAGATTAGTTACTCATCCAATCTAAAGAGATTCCTCTGTAGCTCTTCATAATCACTTTCAGTTTTAATTTGTTATCATTTGAAAACTTGGCCAGCTCACTATTTGCCCCTAAATCCAGTTCATAAACTAAAAAGGATGAAACTTAGTCCCAACTCAGATTATGAAAGGATTTTACTTTTTATTTCATTTTCTATTTGCTTTCCATTCTGTAATCATTTAGTGAATTTGGGATCCTGCAAGCTGACTGATATCTCTTTTCATAACTTCAAGAACCAAATCAACTGATGAGAGACCAAAAAATGATAAGATTTCAGTTTGTTGGGAGCAATATGTAAACCACTTAGAGAGGGCTGTAAAGCACTGTGAAGCGGTATATAACTCTAAGTACTATTGCTATTAGATATAAGGGTACTTATATATGTTTTGAATTGGGTTCATGAGCTGTTAAATTGGGACTTGTTTTTAGAAGGTGGTAGGCATTGACTGATAGTAATTATTACTACTAGTAATTAATAGTAACTTTTAGCAGCACAGACATTGCATAGTGCTCCATTGGGTATAACTGTATAATGTTTGAATATAGCTTAGTTGAAATTTGTAGTTTGTATACACACTAACTCATCCTTCTCCAGGAGCTTCTACAAATGGGAAAGATTTATACCCCTTACAAATAAGCTGTTATCTACCCAGATTTCTTGAAGTAGGAAGATGTCAAATTGAGCAATGTTATTCATGAAAGTAGAGTCTTTGGTTTTACCATTCTAGCTTGCATTATTCCATGAAACAATTGTTAGAGTTTTAGAGGTATCCTATCAATCTGAGTTCCCAGTGGTGGCCATTGTAAGAGGCAGATTCTCAGGAATGGTGGGAACATAAGTTGGTGCACACTGTTGAAGTTAAGATCAGCTGATGGAAAATATGGTGTAGTTTGGCTTTCAGAGAAAACAATATCAATATCAGAAGAGGCAATTACAGGAATAACATGAGGCCCAAAGCTAGACTTTTATCTCTGCTCTGTTCTAGACTTTTATCAGTCTGATAAACCAGAAAGGAAATACAGCTAGATGAACTAGTTCTACTTTAGTATAAAGCTGCATTAAGAGAACCTTGCAAGTCTGATTGTACAAACTTCCTTCCACCACTTTTAACCATTTGTACTAAGTTTTTTCTCTCTGAGAGTTAAGTCAGTCGGGACTCCTGCCCTCTTGTCTAATTGTTTCCTAGGCAGAATCTATTCCCTAATCTCACTAAGGTGATCCACACTTTCCATTACAGTCTCTGAATGGTTGTTAATTGCTAGGCTAAGAATTCTTCTCCATTGTCAATTAGATCTTCAGCATTCCCATCTAAACTCCACAAAGATGATATTGGGTGGGGCATATAATTGGGGAGTTATACTGTAAGAGGATATAGGTGTTAAAAGCATTCCTGGATCTGATGAAATCAAGAAACGAGCCTTTTTCTCAGGTTCTGTCTACTTTAGATTCTCTAATTGATGCAGCATTTGGTTAAGCTGCATCAGGGATTGAGTTAGACATTAAATGTTCTCCATTGGTGATATGCCGATTGAGTGTATTACAACAGTCCTGAATTCCTGGTAGGGCAGGATTAATTAATGGTTTTGCTATGGAATATATTGTCACAAATGTTTTCCTTAATCCATCCAATCTCTTTATGGTATCTGCTTGCTCTGAATCTGGTAATGCACCAAATGACTCAATCAACTTTACTTCCAGTGAGTTCAAAGCAGATTCTCTAGCTTTAGATAATGCAGTATTTCGATTAGAATTCTTCTTTCTTAAGATCATTGCTAGTGAAACATCCCAAGGTTATCTGGATTCAAATGGTTACATTTAGATTTTAAAGTGGTAATACCTTCTTTGGAAAATTGATCCAAAGCAGATATTGAAAATATCGAGACGGTGCTCAGGAAGTGCTTCATTTTGAAAAACATACTAGGGATTGTAAACCGCTTAAATGTTAGTAGAATTTGCATTCTGCCTCTTCTAGATGGCAGCCATTGTGCACTCTGTAGATTTATCACATAGTTTTTGCAGTTTTTCTTTGCTCAAGGACAGAATAACTCCTTTTTGAACTCCCATTGCCTTCTGTTCACTCTGAGAGTTAAACCCACCACAGTTATTTCTTTCTCTCCTAGCATATTTGGGAGTGGAGTCAGCTCTAAATTCCATCTTAACTCTGCTCATTGCTTGTTGATGTGACCAGCAGGTGTCTTTACAACTTCTGCTTTTTAATTAGGACAACTCTCAGTATATTTTACAAAGGACTCCTTTAGTAGACCAACCTTGTTTTTGACTGGACTCAAAAGTTTGAAAATCAAGATCAGTGTTTGTGCTGTGAGCTGCATTGCCTAGTTATGAAGTCTGTTACATTTTCCCTTCTTAAGTCGTATCATCCCCATCTTGCATAAGCAATGCAGCCACTGAACAAACAGCAGCAGTCTGGGGGGGGGTGTCTATGACAATTCTACACTTCAGTGCTATTGGGGTCTGAAATTGAAAGTCAACAGTTTATAGAACTCTCTTCTTCCCTGCTTTTCCCCCCTCCCCAGACTGGAACAGGACAACTTGCCACAGCCAACTCACCACTGCCAACTTGCCATGGACAACTCGCTGTGGGACAACTTGTCATGGACAACTTGCCGCAGGACAACTTGCTGCAGAAAATTAGCTTCATTAATGTCAAAGAAATAGCAGAATAGAATTGTTAAAGAAAGGATGCAAAAGAATGAAATGTCAATGGCAAAAATTAATTTTTAAAAAAAAAAATTATTTTAAATAATATAATAGAATTGTTAAATTGTCCCACAGCGAGTTGACCTGTGGGTGAGTTGGCTGTGGTGAGTTGTCCCATGGCACGTTAGCCATGGCAAGTTAGTTGTAGCAAGTTGTCCCATTCCCATCTGGGTGGGGGAAGTATTTTCTAGCAGGGAAGAAGAGAGTTCTGTAAACTATTGACTTTCAATTTCTGTCCCATTTGGAAGATCCCAATAGCACTGAAGCTATAGTCAACTAAGGCTCATGCACAACTATTTTTCCGTGCCCAGCTAGGATCTTACTCTTCCTTTAAATCTCAATTTTTCCAGGTAGCCATTGATAGTTTATGAGCCTGCACTCAGTATCAAAGTCCTGGAAGCCCAACAGGACCAGTTAGCTCTATATAAGAACATTTTTTCTGAGCAATCAAGTCCCTTGTTTCCAAATTCTAAAGAGAAGTAATTTTAGCATGCTTTAACTGTCTCTCTCTACAGCAGAACAGAACAGAACAGAACAGAACAGAACAGAACAGAACAGAACAGAACAGAACAGAACAGAACAGAACAGAACAGAACAGAACAGAACAGAACAGAACAGAAAAGAGCTGGAAGGGACCTTGGAGGTCTTCTAGTCCAGCAGGAGAACCTATACCATCTCAGACAGGTGAGCGTCTAGTCTCTTCTTAAAAATCTCCAGTGATGGAGTGCCCACGATTTCTGAGGGTAAGCTGTTCCACTGGTTGATTGTCCTCACTGTCAGGAAGTTTTTCCTTGCTTCTCTCTTTGATCAGTTTGCAACCATTGTTTCTCGTCCTTCTCTTTGGTGCTTCTAGAAGGACCAAAAATTCCCCTAGGATCTGAAACTTTGTGGCCAAGAGTCTGTTGAAACTAATGCTAATGTTCTGCTACATTTATAACTCCTTTCCTGACAAAACAGTCAGGAGATTCTGATTTCTTTTATGTACAGTTGTTATTAACAACAACAGTTGTTGTTAACAACTATTATTTACTCTCCTTAAACTTAACTAAATTCCTTTATACTACCTGTAAAATTAGGTAGATTTTTGATTGTCCACTGATGAACCCACTGCTAACTGTAATTTATATCTTGTTTTGTTTTTACTTTACCTTTATTTGTAATGTGTTTTTTGTTTGCAGTTCTGGTCAGTGACTGTAATAAAAGAAAATTTCAAATATAGGAGCAGGCTACTTTATTGCGCCTGGAACTCCTGCATAAAAGTCTTGAGAGAATTGGAACCAATTGGGCAATTAAAGAGTGTTTGTTTATTGGAGTTTATATAACATTCTGTCCAAAGGGATTTTAAGTACCTTGTATTCCTTTCTTTCAGCTAGAAGATTAAAATAGTAAAACAAAAGAGAAACTAACAATAGTAAACAAAATTAACAAAATTACAAAGAAGACAAAGTCCTTTGAGGAACAATAAACATCTAAATGCAACCCAATATTTGCACAAACATCAGAATTTTGTTTTTCGGTGTTCCTTTGCTCCCTCATGTGGTATTATGTTTCTCTAATTCTTAACCTCTCTAACTCTGTTTGTGTTTGCTTCGCTTATACTATGACCATGTACTCAAGAACCTTTGATGAGGAGCTTCATCAAGTATAGAATGCCAAAATGGTTGTTGTCATCCATTTTAAAGAAGTCAAATCCACCCATCCTGTAGCAGGTGGAGGAAGCACGATTTACTTTTGCAGAATCTGAATTGATTTTCCTTCAGAAAGATTGTCTCTTTATATGCTTCATGGGCTTATACAATTTCAATCAATTTGTTCAAAAGAGCCATTATCTGATTGGCCTATAATTTCCTGGCTCTTCTCAGGGTTTCTTTTTTTAAACTTGACATCACTTTGGCTAACATTCCTTTTTCTAGTACTGAACCAAAATCAGCAATTTCATATTTGAGTTCTTTAAGAACTCTCAGGTGGATGTTGTTAGGTTTCAGGGATTTAGTGCAATCTTGAATATCTTCTCTTATTACTTGAATTGGCTTTGATTGCTCAAGTTTATGCCTTACAACATACACACCTCAGGAGTCATTACATGTTCAGGTGTTTCCCTATATCTTCTGTAGTAAAAATAGTTACAAAAAATCATGGAGTTTCCTTGCAATCACTACATTACCCTTTCTATTTTTTACTATATATTTATTGTTAAACTATTGAAATGCAAAAAAATAAATAAAGAAAAAAGCATGACAATGTAAAATACTGCTACATTTGAATTAAAAAATATATATTGAAAAAAAGACCATAGTAAATTATATCCTTCCCTTCTCTTCTTTTTATATCTCCAACTATGAGTTATAGTATAGATATTGGAACTTTGAATTATTAGTACATATTCTTAGTTTCAATCTGAGTCCTAAAAACATATTTATCTGAGTCTACCTTGTATCATGGTTCCAATAGATGAGACCAATTAAACCAGAACTCCAAGGCTTGAGTTTTCCTCTAAGAACATGTTTATTGATTACAAAGTATTGGCACCATCAAAAGTGAAACCAAGACTAAACTTTCCACCAAAAAGTAATAGTATTACAAAGTTAAACTTCCCACCCCGTAACCTATGCAATCAACTGTGTTTCCCAATAGAATAGTTTGGTGGACTTTCTAACATTAAGCTCAACCTCCCCAACCAAAGGAATAGAAATGACCTTGGTTCCCATGGGACAGATAATTGTTTAGGCTAGCATAAAACTTCCCATTCCTCTCCCCAGTCTTGTGGCAATCAAAAATGAGCAAGATGGCCTCAGCCAGGTTCATTGCAGAGTTGACACCTTGCTTTGTGATGGGTTGTATGTAACAGAGCCATTCATGCTTGACTTTTGTTAAACTTCATGCTTGAATTTTGTTAAACTTCATTGTGTATGCAGCACAACATACTTTCCTATTTTTGTTTCTCAGTTTGTTATTGTTGGCATAGCATATTTTATAATGCTGTTCAAGGTTTATTCTGCTGAAGTCAACATGTTTATTTCTGAATTGTAACATTTTTCATATATGTTTTCCACAGTCATGTCTAACAGAAATGTCTGTTCAAATTTTATTTTATTTTTAATGTATTTCTTTCCAATATTTTAGGGTTGTTGTTTTTTTTGCACAATCACTACATATGGCCAACTGTTTCTTCTTTATTATGGCATTTCCAGTATTTGTTGTTATATGCTTTATATATCCTGACAAATATGGATGGAGTTATATACCACTTAGAGAACATTTAACACCAATTTCCCAATAAACTGTAGTTTGGACTAATTTGTATTGATTTTTCCATTGCTAAAACATATGAAGAACAGTTGCTGGAATTGGGTATGTTTAGTTTAATAAAAAAGGACTAAGGATGACATGATAGCAGTGTTCCAATATCTCAGGGGTTGCCACAAAGAAGAAAGGGTCAACCTATTCTCCTAAGCACCTGAAGACAGGGCAGGAAGCAACAGACGGAAACTAATATTTATGCAGACAGATTTGGGGCATGTGAGCTGCACTCTGCCCCTGCCCCTGTGCCTTTGACTGTGACTGTGTGTGGTATGAGTGAAATTAACTATTTAGTTTTTATACGGTGAATTAGTAATTTTAATTGTTTTTATCTTATGTTATTTTTATACTTGTATTCTTGTTGTGAGCCGCCCTGAGTCTTGGGAGAAGGGCGGCATATAAGTATAATTAAATAAATAAATAAATAAATAAATAAATAAATAAATAAATAAATAAATAAATAAATAAATAAATAAATAAATGAGAGAACCAACCTAGAACTAAGGAGAAATTTTCTGACAGAACAATTAATCAGTGGGTTGCCTCCAGAAATTGTGGATGCTCCAATCCTGGAGATTTTTAAGAAGGGATTAGACAACCATTTGTCTGCAATAGTATAAGGTTTCCTGCCTGAGCAGGGGGTTGGACTAGAAGATCTCCAAGGTCCCTTTTAACTCTGTTATTCTGTTATTCTTTTCATTGAATTGCTGTGATTAGTCCTTTCACAGTCTGCATTCATTTTATCATACAGTTTAAAATTTATTCTATCTAACTCACATTCCAGTAACAGTTTACAAACATATCCTCATGAATGATCTCAGTTTTATATAAGCTTTCAAATTCTGTCATGTTTCTCACCTCCTTTTTGGAGATCACTTTTTTATTTTTCTAATTATTTGTATATAAATTCACTGTGGTAAATTCCTCCCTTATTTTACAGTTCTTGTTGCACTTTAAACTGATTTCTGTTATTTTAATACACCTGAATATATCCTGCTGACATATACAACTACAGATCAATATACAGCTACCTTACTTTACAGCTAGGACCCTTGATGTCACAGGGGTTAGAATGCTATTTCTGCCCATAGCCAGGAATTTGATCCTGACAGACTGAAGGTTGACTCAGCCTTCCATCCTTCTGAGGTTAGTAAAAAAAGAAGCCAAATTGTTGAGGGCAATATGCTGACATTGTAAACCGCTCAGAGAGTGCTGTAGAGCACTATGGAGCAGCACATAAGTCTAAGTGCTATTGCTATTACTACGAGGGCAATTTAGAAATAACCTTCCATTTGGTTATCAATGACAGACACTTGCAGATACAGAACTTTTATTACACACATTAGAAAATTACAACATTACAGTACTTTTTTTTACATAATTGCCATTCAAATTGAGGCACTTGTCATAACATCTTACAAGGTTTGAAATTCCATAGTAGTAGTCGCTCGGCGCCAAATCTGGGCTATGGGGGGGTGATCAAAAAATCCCAACAGAACTGCTTCAAAAGTTCTTGGGTGCATCTACCGTAGCAGTGTGCAAGCAAGCATTATCGTGAACCAACACCACACCAGAAGTCAGCATGCCCCAACGCTTGTTATGGATGGCTTGTCTGAGTTTTCATAATGTTTCACAGTAGACTTCTGAATTGATGGTTGAACTACACTCTATGAACTTCACTAGCAGTACTCCTTTGGCATCTTCACATATAGTGGGATTTTCTATGGTACCACTTCTGGTGTGGTGTTGGTTCATGATAATGCTTGCCTGCACACTGCTAGGAGCACCCAAGAACTTTTGAAGCAGTTCCGTTGGGATGTTTTTTATCATCCCTGCTCCCATAACTCAGATTTGGTGCCGAGCAACTATTACTAAGGAATTTCAAACCTTGCAAGACGTTATGACAAGTGCCTCAATTTGAATGGTGATTACATCAAAAAGTAATGTAATGTTGTAGTTCTCTATTGTGTATAATAAAAGTATCTGCAAGTATCTGTCATTGATAACCAAACAGAGGTTTATTTCTGAATTGCCCTCATATTACCATGCTGCCTCCCTACTCTCTGTTTGGATTTTCTCCTCTAAGGGCTGGCTGGAAGACCTGCCTGCCAAAGGATATCAGCTCTTCTCTAGAAAGGATCTCCTTCCACAGAGTGCATAAACAAAGCTTAAATCATCAGGACTGATGATTCTGCACCTACGGGAGGATTTCAGTGCTTTTCTGGCATGGAAAAGAATGCCTTCTGCTGGGTACTGGAATAGAGCTCAAATCCTGAAGATCTGAGCTCTTTTACTCTGCCCCACCAAAAGAGTTCAGCTCCCCTCAGCAAGCAGCACTTTCACCAGGTCCTAGAGGCAAGAGGGACTCCTCTCAGCAGGCAACAGCAGTCTGCAACCTTACTACGGGCTTCCCCACTGACTTTCTGGGGAAGCCAACAGAGAAGATTGCAAAGAGCAATGTCATGATCGTGAGCTGCTTGGCAACTATTCATAAGTGCAAATAGGTTGCCAGGCTCCCAGACATGATTATATGACTGCAGGGACCAGCACAATGTTTTGGAATGGCTGGAAGTATTTTATAAATTGTAAAACACCCTTTCTGAGGCCCTAGTACCTTCAAATCGCTGTTAAATGGCCAATCATAAGTAGAGAAGTATAATATATTTTTTTTTGGAAATTGTCTGTAGAGTCAAAAGAATTTGAGGGTAGAAATGGTATTGCTTTCATTCTTCTTCTTTTCTTTTTGTTGAATTAGCCAGATTTTCAGTAGGCTTTGTCTTATTATATGTCCTTTCAATTTTTTCCCTTCCTTTGTTTCTTTGTAGCATAGATACCTATGAAGTTCATTTGTTAAACCTTCTACTTCTATTAATGATATTCTACTGTATGGAGATCTTATCCATTCTCTTATCTGTGATATACAGCTTGCTTTACAATACAATCTTAGACTGGAGAATTATGCCAGTTTACCTCTTTCCTTTCAATTTTATAGAATTTCAAAACACTCTTGTTTTTTTTCCTTTTTTTTAATTTTTATTTTTTTTTCACCAAATACCATACACCAAAACCAATAATACATGCATAAACAAAATTCTTTTCTCTTAACAAAGCCGTGCTATACATTTTAAGTATTCTATTACCTCTTATTTACATATTATTTACATTTCAATCCTTATATCTTTTTCTTTCTCTGTTCTAGCCAACTATAACAAATGTTCCAGGTTTCGTAAAATTCTGTTGCCTCCTTATCTTTTAATTCTAATGTAAGTTATGGATAATTATGGAATTATGGATTGTTTTTTTTCCACATTCCATACAAATCTATAGACTTTTCTTTACCAGTCCCACCAGTTTTTGTTTGAAGTTAGAACTGGTGCCATTTGGAATAGAAAGTTCATTGTGATTACTGCAATCCATCCTAACCAGAAAAGTTTCAGACTTTTTCTATTTCAGGATCTTGTTTTATTTCTTTTCTTAATTTGTTGCAATTGTTTTGAAATATATCTTTATTATTTTCTGACAGATGGAGTCTTGAGTATTTCAGGATTTTATTTTATTTCTTTTCTTAATTTGTTGCAATTGTTTTGAAATATATCTTTATTACTTTCTGTCTGATGGAGTCCTGAATATTTCACTGAGTCTTGCTTTTTTCACAACTAGTCTATTTTTTTTCCAAAATGCTTTTTTCCCCTCAGAGATTAAGTGCCTTGTTATTGTCTTAGGTTTTTGTTGTTGCTATTGTTGTTTTTAATTTAAATCCACAAAAGCAACCAACATGTTTTATTTGCATTAGTTGCTGTGTAAAGTCTTTTGGTGGTTTAATTGCCTTTTTGTCTAAGTTGCAGCCATCTCCCTAGTTGTTTCTTTTCTTCCAATAGATTTATATAAGTTACTATTTCCTTAATGTTTTTTGCTATATGCCCCTCACATATCTTTCTCTTCTTCCACCTCCTGTTTTTTTAATGTCTTCCAAACTAATGGCTATCATTAGAAAGGGTGGTGAAAAAAACTCCTTGAAATATTGTACTGGATATTGCAGAATGTACATTAACATCAAAATGATTGACTGATGGAACCTTGCTGCACTAGCTCCTTTATTATCTTTCTCGTGCTCTTGACAGCTAAAATACAAGATGTAGACCTTTTCCTTCAAAAAGAACACAAACAAATGGTGCACAATTCTGTTCTATGTTGCCCACATCCTCTCACCTCAAAAGGGTAAAACTCTATTCTAATGACATAGTTAATCAAAAAATTACAGTGACTATATGCAGCCAGGTGATTATCTCTGATTATGGCTTACTGGATTTACCAGTTATCATCAACTCACGCCTAAAGTTAGAAGGAAATGAACAATCTTCCTGCTTCTCAATTTCTAAAAATATTTTTTCCAATCAGTATTATCACTTTGATTCAAACATAATGTCTGTCTTAATATGGTATCAGTTTTTGCTTAACAAGCTATCTCATCTGTTCAAAGACCCCATATTTCCAACCACATTAATTTACCACTAAATTATTGGGAATTTAAATTTCCTGAACTCTTAATGGAACTATTGATTCTAGCAATGGCACCAAGAACATGCAATAGCCTTCACTTGGACATTACATTGAACCCATAGGGCTTCTAGAAAACGGGAAAGTTTGAGCTATTCCCAAAGACATTTGGTGGCTGATGGTCATCTTGTATGAAAGTTGGCTCCTGTAATGTGTAATACTAATGGAAATTATTTATGTATTCCTCTGGCACTATGGCTAATGAGTGCCTATTCATTTACCTAATATTATTTAGGATTTCTGTTTTTATTGTTTACTATGGATGTTTTATTCTTAATATGGCTACAGTAGGTATGCTATTTTATGTTTATGGATATTCAGTAAATAGCTTACCATGGATGTTTTAATTGTTGATTTATATAACCCCACGGAGAGTCTATTATGGATTATATATCATGCAAATTAAATAAACTGTTATATGAATATTTAAATGTGCAGAGAGATAGATGACAAAAAATAAGACAGTTTTCTATTGGAGAAAAATGTGTAGTCATGTTGGTTAAAGAACAATATAGCACATGGCAGGAAATAAAGTAAGGTTCTATATTTTGGCAAGAAAAACCAAATGCAGGTATAGTATAAATGGTACCTTGCTCAATAGTAGCAACTGTGAGAGGGATCTTGGAGTCCTAGTGGACAGTCACTTAAAGCTATTTTCCAAGGAGCCTGAAGGCAGGACAAGAAGCAATGGATGGAAACTAATCAAGGAGAGAAGCAACCTAAAACTTCCTGACAGTTAGAACAATTAACCAGTGGAACAACCTGTCTCCAGAAGTGGTGAATGCTCCAACACTGGAAGTTTTTAAGAAAAGTCTGGACAGCCATTTGTCTGAAATGGTATAGGGTTTCCTGCCTGAGCAGGGGGTTGGACTAGATGACATCTAAGGTCCCTTCCAACTTTATTATTATTATTATTATTATTATTATTATTATTATTATTATTATTATTATTATTATTATTATTATTATTACTATTATTACTATTATTATTAAATATGAGCCAGCAGTTGCTGCAGCTGCCAAAAAAGCCAACACAGTGCAAGGCTGCATTAACAGGGGGATAGAATCAAGATCACATGAAGTGTTAATGCCACTTTACAATGCCTTGGTAAGGCCACACTTGGAATACTGCATCCAGTTTTGGTCACCACAATGTAAAAAAGATGTTGAGACTCTAGAAAGAGTACAGAGAAGAGCAACATAGATGATCAAGGGACTGGAGGCTAAAACATATAAGGAACAGTCACTGGAATTGAGTATGTCTAATTTAATGAAGAAAAGGATGAGGGGTGACATGATAGCAGTATTCCAATAGCTCAAGGGTTGCCACAAAGAAGAGGGAATAAAGCTATTCTCCAAAGCACCTGAAGGCAGGACAAGAAGCAATGGATGGAAACTTATGAAAGAGAGAAGCAACCTAGAAGTAAGGAGAAATTTTATAACAGTTAGAACAATTAATCAGTGGAACAACCTGCCTCCAGAAGTTATGAATGCTCCAGCACTGGAGGTTTTCAAGAAGAGACTGGACAGCCATTTGTCTGAAATGGTATAGGGTTGGACCAGATGACCTCCAAGGTCCCTTCCAACATTATTGTTGTTGTTGTTGATGATGATGTTGATGTTGAAACCTTGAAACATGAATAGAACACAAAGTGTTCTATTTCAGTAACACAAAGAAGGTGGAATGGTGCCCTAAGGTAGCATTCAATCAAGTAGTATACTAATAGTTCTTAAACTTTAAGAAAGTGGCAGGAACTCCAGCAGTATTATTATTTTACTGGCCCTTTTACTATGTGGTAATTTTTAAAATTCCATTAAACATATGAAATCTAGCAAAATTGTTGGCCTTGTTGATAATCAACCTTAATGAATAAAACATTTTGAACTATATAGACACAAATCTCTCTTACAATTTATCAGCATGAAAAGGCAGACTCAATAAGGAGAGAGTCAGTTTCGTCTAGTGGTTAAGGCATCTACCGGTATGTAAATAAGTTTAGTACTATATAAGTATATTTATACTGCTTTTTTTTTTCAAAATAAATGGAAAGGACATACTTCCTATTTTAGCCAGAAGGATTTGGAAATTTATACTAAACAGAGGCTATCCTCTAGTCTTTAATCATGGATCCATAATGACTTAGTCATCCATTTCAACAAGATAAAAAAAAATGGATCAGAATAAATCAATGAAGTTAAGCTTTTTATTTTAGAAGATGGGGGGGTGATTAAATATAGAAAGCAAGAGGTAGTTGAGTATTACTAGGACACCAAATCCCACTAAAAGTGTTCAATAATGTTTTTTTAAAAATTATTTTATTAAAACCATCAACACCAAATATAAGATCATATCAAAAAGCAATTATCATATAACCTGCAATACAACTCTAAGGATCAGTCTTTGTAAACGTCTGGTTTAGCAAACATTCCTCACTCCTCGCGTCCAGCCTCAACTATACGCCTGATACATTTTATTTGATTGGTATTTCTCTTATACATGGTCTATCTACTGTTTCTAGTCTAACACCTGTTGTTCATTCGAGCTTTAGAAGTAAATTCATCTCAGTAGTAGTGCAATATGTCTTTCCAATATTAAAGCAATCAACATTAGATCTGGGCTCATATTAATTAGCTGTCCTCATAATACCTGAAAAAAACAGCTCTTGTATATGGTCTATCTACTATATCTAGTCTATCACATATTGTTCATTAGCGCTTTAGAATTAACTTCGTCTCAATAATAGTGCAATCTTTTATAATCCCTAACAAGGGATCCTGAGGTAGAAATTCAATAACCTGAGTTGGAAATTCAATCCGCTTTTTCAATATTAAAGCAAACAACATTATGCATAAGATCATATTAAGAGGCAATCCTCATATAACATAAAATACAACATTAGGTATTAGTCTTTGTAAATGTCTGGTTTGGTGAACATTCTTCACTCTTCACGTCGAGCTTCAACTGTACGCCAGATACATTTTGTTTGATTGGTGTTTCTCTTGTATATAGTCTATCCACTGTTTCCAGTCTGTCAAATATTGTTCATTTGAGCGATCTTTCAAATATGCCGATATTTTCGCCATTTCCGCCAAATTTATTACTTTCAAAGTCCATTCTTCCATAGCTGGTATTTCTGGATTCTTCCAGTATTGTCCCACCAACAATCTGGCTGCTGTGATCAAGTTCAGAAATAAGCTCGTCTCTGAGGTAGTGCAATCTTTTATGATCCCTAACAGAAAAAACTGAGGTAGAAAGTCAATACGCTTTTTAAATATAGTTTGGAGTGTCCACCATAAAATATGTTATAACTAGACTACAGTTAAAAATAACTCTTTGGATTCTGATTCTGTTTTGGGGAAAATAAGAGTTCAAATAAGAGAAAGGCAAGAAATGTGAGGAACATGTTAATAATAATAATAGTAATAATAATAATAATAAAGTTGGACTTGACCTTGGAGGTCATCGAGGCCAACCCCCTGCTCAGGCTGGAAACCCTACACCATTTCGGACAGATGGCTGTCCAGTCTCTTCTTAAAAACTTCCAGTGTTGGAGCATTCACCACTTCTGAAGGCAGGTTGTTCCATTGGTTAATTGTTCTAACTGTCAGAAAGTTTCTCCTTAGTTCTAGGTTGCTTCTCTCCTTGATTAGTTTCCATCTGTTGCTTCTTGTCCTGCCCTCAGGTGCTTTGGAGAATAGCTTGACTCCCTCTTCTTTGTGGCAGCCCCTGAGATATTGGAACACTGCTATCATGTCCCCCCTCATCCTTCTCTTCGTTAAACTAGACATACCCAATTCCAGCAACCATTCCTTGTATGTTTTAGCCTCCAGTCCCCTAATCATCTTTGTTGCTCTTCTCTGTACTCTTTCTAGAGTCTCAGCATCTGTTTTACATCATGGTGACCAAAATTGAATACAGTATTCCAAGTGTGGCCTTACCAAGGCATTGTAAAGTGGTATTAATACTTCATGTGATCTTGATTCTATCCCTCTGTTAATGCAGCCCAGCACTGAGTTGGCTTTTTTGGCAGCTGCAGCACACTGCTGGCTCATATTTAAGTGATTGTCCACTAGGACTCCGAGATCCCTCTCACAGTTACTACTATTGAGCAAGGTACCCCCTATACTATACCTGTACATTTGGTTTTTCTTGCCTAAATGTAGAACCTTACTTTTTTCACCATTGAATTTCATTTTGTTAGATAGTGCCCAGTATTCAAGTCTGTCCAGGTCCTCCTGTATCTTAAGCCTGTCTTCCGGAGTGTTGGTTATTCCTGCCAGCTTGGTGTCATCCACAAATTTGACTGAATATTGGTTGGAATCTATGTTCTTTAGCAGATAAAATCATTTAGGTTCAGTTGGTATTGGGAATGACTGGACAGTTCAAAGTGAGTAATATGGGACACAATCTTATGAGGTTATCTGAACTTTTGATTCTGTCACTACCAAAGAAGAAGACAAGTTCTTTAATCTGCCAATTCAGATCCCTGTCTGTAGATACTGGCTCTCCTGAGTTGATAAGGCACTCCAGGAAGTGACTAAGGGACATGCTCATGCAGCAATATCTTCCCTTTCAAGGACAGGATGATCCCTCCAGGTTAAAGGAGCTGGTGCTATATCTTCTCCTCAATAGTCCATCATTGGACCCCTCCATACTGGAAAATTTATCAGCCAGTTTCCAATCTTACCTTCACATGAAAGATTATGGCAAAAATGGTCTGATGGCAGTTTCAGAGGATTAAGAGGAAATGGGTTATTTGGACCCTGAGGGACCATGTCAGTCAAACTTCAAACTGGAGTATATTATGGAAACAGCACTATATTCTTAACCTACAGAAAAAGAAAACCACAAAAAATTGAAAAACAACAAGACATAAAAATTATATTGCATACATTTCAGCCCATTTTACATTTTGTCATTATACTTTGTCTGCAGAAATAAATATTATTAATCCATCCTGTCATTAAATCAATAAAAAGCCTATTCATAAATGAATAGTAAACACATATCTGTAATTCAAGATTTTAAGACTGAGCTTTCTAGCATTGTTCAGTGATTTTATTTCCTAGCCCTGAGTGCAATAAATCTATATTCCTCATGTACTTCATATATAATTAAACAACACATTCATAAACTTATACTCTAATGATCTTTGTGTCATCATATTAGCCATTATATAACTATCAAATCAAAATGAAACTTTAATAGAACAAGCCCCTATCATATAAGTAAATGCCCCCTCATCAATTTTACACTTCCACTATAATGAAATTAATAACCAGTCACTTTTAACTATTCTCCAGCAAGTGAAATAAAGTGCAAAATAATCTCATAAGAAATATGCAATAAGTTTTAAGAATCCTTGCCATTGATTCATTAATAATCAGTATTCCAGCAACTTATTTCAAAATTTCTGCAAATAAAGATATATTTGCCTTAGTGATGTCCTTTAATTGTTCCTTATTGTAGGTTTTGGTTTATGTAATGTATATTAATTAATTCTTTTGCTTAGGTGATCCAACCTCCACTTGCAACAAATCCTATGGCTTGGAAACTTTATTCGCAATGAATTGATCTAAAGTACGAATAATCCTAATTGTCCATGTCTTCCCCAAAGGGGGGAAATAGTTAATATTTTCAAAAGACCAAAAGACATAATATAATATGTCTTTTGTCTTTTGTTCTTTTTAGTTCACAATTTTTTTTATGTTCTTGTCTAGGTTTGTTTTGTCTCTGTGATTTTTTTCTTTTTTCTTTTGTATTTTAATTTTATGAATAAAATTAAAAATTGTAAAAAAATAGTTGATATTTTAATCAGGGCTTTATATATCATGTGATATAAATTTATCACATGAACAAGAGTCAAAATTATGCCCCTATTTCAACTTCTTCAAAATGTACTTTGCAGTCTCTAATATAGGAAACTTTACGTAGCTATGGTAAAAAACAAAGACATTAGCGTCTATGGAACTTAATCAAGGAATATGAGAAATTACTAATGACTGCTGCATAATTGCAGTAAGTTTCAGTATAGAAAATACATAATTATCAATTATGTATTTTGATAATATATCATCAGCTTATCATAATAGTTTAGGCTCTGTTCCACTCTCTGTTATGCCTAAAATGACTGCAAATGTGGGCTACTCTATATATTACTAAAACTGTGTGTTTGTTTTATCATATATAGTCTATTAACTTTCATGGTAGACAAAAGGGGAGAAAACGGGGAAAAGAATTAGGTAGTTCCCCTTCTTTTTTCCCCAAGATTTCTTTCCTTGTTTACTTTTTAAAAGGCAACTACTAAATTCACAGCCTGTCTATTTCTAAGGGAATAGGGGATTTCAAAAACTTTTTACATTTGTTTTAGAAAAGTGGACACTTTAATATTGATGCAGAGGTGGGACTCAAATATGTGAACAACCAGGTTCTAAGTGTAGATGCCACTTCCCGGAAGTCCATTCTGGATATGGGCAACAAAACATTAGCTACCGGTTCTGCTGAAGTGGTGCAAATCCCACTACTATATTGATGTATTTACTGGGGTAACTATTTGTAAGAATTCACAGTGTTCATGGGGCATAATATGATATAGCAATAGTACAAATATTACATTTATGGGCAAATTCAACTAAAAATCAAGATACTGAAAATAAAAGGAAATTGCTCCATCATTTCTTTAAACTAAAAAAGACAAATTTCTGATTGAAATGATTAACTGCTGATTGATTTCAAACCCATAATTCTGTACATCAAATAAGAAATACAGCCAGCCAATACTTGAAATGAAAAAAGTTGATTGATTACAGTAAAATACTCAAAAGATAAGAGATAGCTATTTAACTCAGGACAAAGTAGTCATTCCATGCGTGCACTGAATATTTCCCCAAGTACCATACAGCCTTAATAACTGGAACTTCCAAGAGGGCAACTCCTTTAAATGTAATCAATAATGAGCATGCAGTCTTACCATGCAATCAGTTGGGACATGTGCTCATTTTGGAAACCATCACATTCCTATTTGTGCTGACATTTTCAAAGCAAAATAGATGCTTTTACATGGAAGGTGAATGCCAACAGAAATATAAAGCAAAGCGAATGGCTCTCATGGATGAAATGGTTTGCACTTTATGCTAAGCTGGCATGAAGTTTGGCTTTGGTCTAGCACGATGAACCATACATAATTGTTAAACCAACAATAGCAGCCTTGTGGCTTTCTCGTTTTCTTTCCTTCTTGCTAATAAGCATATCATATTCATAAAGAGAACTCAGAACATTTCCTTGATCTATAGTCACACTAATAAGAACTCCCATTGTTGATTTTATCACAGATATATTTTATCTTTATTTTTACAGGGTTTTAAAAATGTTACTCTGAAAATAATGTTAATATGAAGCCATAACTAGTGGTTGGAGGCAAATTCAGCTCTATTTAGTGTGTTATGTGTTCATTCAGACATGTACTTATACATGCCTAATTAAAATTATAGCGCTACATTTTCATTACTGAGCTCTTCTGAAAGAGATGGTTACAGTTTATGACCACAATGAATGAACCAATAAAAAATTCCAGAATCCTGGTCAATGTGGCTGTTGTTATGATAGAAATGCATGAATGGTTTCTTCCTTTCCTAAAAGATTTCTAAGTGATGTGATATATTCCTATAATAATAATTGTGTAACATAAGCATGATGGGCACTGCATTAGTTTCTGAGAGGCATCTGAGAGCAATTCAAAGTGCTGATTTTGATCTATAAATCTTTTTAAGACTTACTATTCAGGCTGTTCTTTCAAATCAAAGTGCTCCATTCAGTTTATTCATCTGAACTGGGATATTGAGGCAAACACACACACACACACACACACACACACACACACACACACACACACGTGTGTACTAATACACGAAATTCAGGCAGGGAGGAAGGCAGCCATGTCCTTCACTGTTTTTTGCATTCATTGGGATAGCTTACCATTAGGGATCCAGTTAGTGTCCTCCATGATGGTTGCACTGGAAGGCAATTAAAAAGAATTCCATCACATACCCTTAAATTTGCAAGAAAAAAGCATTGCTGGAATAAAAAACAATAGAAAAGTGATAGATAAATTTTAACATTTTCCATGATTCTTTTTTATTGATTGATGGTAATAATATAGTTTATTATACTATTCAGTTCTACTCTATCTTCCCTACTCTGTCCTATCCTATCCTATCCTCACTCCTGGACCTTGATGATGTTAATAAATTCTCCCTTTTATTTCCTCAAAACTATTGCCAGTATTTCTTTTTTGCATTGTAATACATAATTTGGATGGCCATATGGTTAATAATTTTCAGTATCCACTTAGCAAATTATTCAGTAAAGATTGGTGCTTAAAAATTCAATCAATCTGTCAAATCTCATTCTGTTGTTAGATTATTCCTTAATGAATGACATGGTACACTGAACTGAAAATTAGACCTTAAAGGCAATTATTAATGGAATTCTTGGCATCCTTTTAGTCTGCAAATGATCACATCAATATTTTATTTATATCATTAACAAAAGTAAAGTGCCATCTTAAAATAGCATGTTTGCTTTCCTAGTAAACCAAAATAGCATATGGTTTTTAGTTACATGGGTTGGAAAATAATGTCACCCTTTCATAATTAATTCTGAT
This sequence comes from Bothrops alternatus, assembly GCA_034064705.1. NCBI lineage: Eukaryota > Metazoa > Chordata > Lepidosauria > Squamata > Viperidae > Bothrops > Bothrops alternatus. The sequence continues at coordinate 11,298,772 of JARGCV010000077.1, forward strand.
ATGTAATATCAGAAAAAGGATATTTAATTCAGTTTAGTTAGTCTCTACACATTTATTGCTGCCCTTGTACAAAGTATCCTTGAATTAGCAGGATGATGCATTTGATGAAATGTGCTATTTCCTATTGCTCTGTTTGAGGTCAGCTGACCTCCATCCAAGCTAATCAGCATCAAAGTCTAAAAGATTTTATAACTGTGGGTTGGTTCTTGATAGTATTTGAATAAGAGGTGAAACTTAAATACTAGTATAAGGAAATACTATTTAAAGCTGTTTCATGATAACTGATATGAAGGGAACAATATAGGACACAGCATAGAAAAAGTTGCTAGAAAATGTTTGCATCATGGTTAAATACAAACGGCAAATTCTCTGAGAGAGAACTAGAATCAATAAGCTGGCTGTATACATCCCTTCTTATCACTCTTCAAAGATTGTGGGCAATTTTTTACAGGCTGAAAATATTTTCCTCCAGTAGCTTGGCAACAAGAAACTAGATGCCTATAGGATCATTGTTTGATTTGAAGTCCATGTTTTCGAGAAAAACTAGATAATCTACCTCAAGAAAAGTTTCCTTATCATAACTTTAAAAGCTTATAGGAGGATGGAAGGACAGTTTGCTGGTGAAGAATTGCTAGTCCTCACTATTCTTTTTGAACAAAGGGCTTTCTCCTCCTCCTCCTCCTCCTCCTCCTCCTCCTTCTCCTCCTCCTCCTCTTCTTCTTCTTCTTCTTCTTCTTCTTCTTCTTCTTCTTCTTCTTCTTCTTCTTCTTCTTCTTCTTCTTCTTCTTCTTCTTCTTCTTCTTCTTCTTCTTCTTCCTCCTCCTCCTCCTCCTCCTCCTCCTCCTCTTCTCCTTCTCCTTCTCCTTCTCCTTCTCCTGGGTAAAAAAAAAAGTTGGGTAATGAGTAATACTTCTCTCAACAAATATATCAGTTTATCAGCAATACCAAAATTTATAACTCTACTTTGGCATACAAATTTGTCTGGAGTTTAATATTGGCTGAAATATAAGCAAAAATAATCCCCAAAGTCCTTTTTCTTAATTCAATTTTATTTATTTATTTATTTATTTATTCGGATTTGTATGCCGCTCCTCTCCGAAGACTCGGAGCGGCTTACAACATATATATATATAAACAATTGAACAAATCCGAACAACATTAAAAATACAAACCCCATACATACTCATCAATCACACCACAATCAACAATCATCCCCAGGCCTGCCGGCAGAGGTAGGTTTTTAAATTCTTTCGGAAGGCCAGGAGGGTCGGAGAAACACGGACTTCAGGAGGTAGTTGGTTCCAGAGGGTGGGCACCGCAACAGAGAAAGCCCTCCCCCTAGGGCCCGCCAAACGACATTGTTTCGTTGACGGGACCTGGAGGAGGCCGACCCTGACCTCTTTTATATACCTGTATATTTATTTAGTTATACTTAGGCATGAAGTAATGTGCTGAGATCAGCATCCCAAATATTGTCCAGAACCAAGAAATGGACAAAGAGAAAAATTAAACTTTTAATCTTAACTTGTTTAAATGTAATGTTCATATAATACATACCATTGTGGCTATTTAATCATTTCTCCTTCTGCTTCATTATAATTTAACAGCAGCATTGGGATGGGAGCTGGGGATCAGGCTTAAGATTTGTTGGAGAAGCATTTTGTGCATTTCTGACTAAGCAGAATCAGATTCTAGGATCAAGCTGTATATCAAAAAACAGGTTGGGGACAAAATCTAAGTGTGTCTACACCAGAGACCGAAAGGAACAGAGGCAGGCATCATGTTGAAATTTAGGATTTGGAGAAGCCAGATACGCATGGCAAGGTACAGAGAGAAAAGTATGGTGTAGCAACTGTGAAAAATATTGGAAAATAGTGCAGATTCATAAGCTATCGCAGGTTTTATAGGTCCTAATGCATACCATTTAGGCCACAGAATTTTTTTTCAATCCTCCCCCCCATACACAAATAAGAATTATGGGAGCTGCTTTCAAATCCTCCTCTCTTTTATTTGGCAAAAGAAAGAGGGTAACTGAAACTTGCTAGTATTTAATAGATTTTGAACCAAGTCCAAGGATTCAGAAGATCTGAGATATGAAACCTCTGATGTACAACAGGCAGCCAAAGAATATTTATCAATTTTTCTGAGTTGCTTTTAATTTCTAAAGTCCATTTAATGGGATGCAAGTTATATTGTATTCCATAATTTGAATCTCTGATTGGAGAAAATATCCAGGGGAGATTTTCAGGATTCAATAGTAAATATTGTCATGATAAAAAAGTCATACAACTGTATTCCACTGATAACAATTCTGAAGAAGAAGAAAGAGAAAATTAAAATATTTTTATATAAAATTTAACAGTGGTCTCTCACGTTCCTGTGATGAACACTGCTATGCTATCTATGTACAATGTGCAAACAAGCTGTTAATTTAATACCTTAATCTTGTTCTTTAAAATATTATTTATGTAAATTAATACAAGCTATCTGGGCAACGATTGTATATTGTGTTCTTTTTAGTGGCCCTCAATGTCCATATTTACAATGTTAAATTGTAGTGATAATTTATGGCATGCAAGAATAAGTTTTAAAAATCATCAAATCTCCAACATTTTACATTTATCTTTCCAACATTGTTTTCAGCAACTGCATATCCAGTAAAATCTAAGTCAGTGCTATGGCAGGGTAAAAGTTTCACCATCACAAAGTCACAGTTTTAACTACCCAAGGGCCTTTGAAATTTGAGGTAGATAGATTAACTGAAGGCTACATTTGTTTTGTTCCACTTGATAAAGAAATGTGCTATCAAGATAAAGTGGAGTTTGTCATAAAAGGAATTATCCCCAAATCAAATTAAATATGATAAAAACTCAATTTAACTTGATACAATTTATCAGTGACTCAGTGATAAGCGCAGCAATAGCAGAAAGAGAATGCAATAAGATTTTTGTGGGAGTGTGTATTGTAGATAACAGGTTTCAGGGGCAGTGGTTTTTATGTGCTGAAGCCATGCAACGAAACAGGGAGGCATTGATACAGAAATAAGTTGTGTCATATGGCCAAGACAGTTTTATCACTTAAAATGTGGAATTAACTATGCAGCTGTCAAGAGATTAATTGCAATCATTGTTGTCTTTTAAAGTATGGACCAGCTACTTTATAAATATATTATTCATTTCTTTTCAACAGAAAATTAAATCCTTAGAGGAGACGAGTCTTCTTTGAAAGTCTTATTAATGAATATGAATGGATGAAATTTCAGAATGCTGGTATAGTGCTTTTCAGACAGAGCAATTTCCCATTAAATACCACTGATCCAGTGAAAGATGTAAAATTAATTAAATGCTTTGGGAAAAACCTACAATGAAGGATACATTTATTCAAATCCAGTCACCATCATTTATTACCTCTATTAACAATGTATTTTTAATAGACTTCATTTCTCTACACAAAAGTTGTTCTGAGTAGAAATATTAAATATGGAAGTCTAAAATCTTTGTATTTTTCCTGAAAATCACTCACACATGCTCACTATATATGCAAATACTCATGAAACATATGTATGAATCCTCTCAAATTTCTTATCTGAGTTTTACAATTAATACAATATTGTGCTTCCCTTTTTTAAAATAAACAAATTGCAAAGTAAACATTTATACAGTTACTTCTGTAAATTACTAGAGAACTGTTACAGAAAACCAATGAGAGCTAATTTTCAGTTTATACCTGGTGCAACATTAATGTTAATGTTCATTGTTTAAAGCATCATAAACAGAGGAGAAATGTAAAATAGTAAGGAAACCTATAACAATGAAGGACCTCAAGTGGCCTAGTCCCTCAAATAGAGGAAGATGCTGAATAATGGAGATGATGAAGATATTTTCTTTGTTCATCCCTGTAACTGTTGCATAAAGATGCAGTTCTTCTGAGCATGGAGATTCCATTTAATTATGGTCACTGATGGATGACCCTTAATGTTTAATTCTTTTAAAGGTCACCTAGGGATAAAATAATACCTGGGTAATATCTTCCATTATTTCAGTGGTGCATAAATGCACATTTTCTTTCATTTGTTCTGCAGTGCCTACCAATTCATTTCTTTGAGTCTGCTATTCTAAAAGAGAGGGAGGAAAGAAGTCAGAAGAAAGGAAATATTAAAAGGCAAAGGATCATCTTTCTGTTAATTTATTCTATACAATTATATTTTTCTTTAATAATCTTCTACTAAACTATATTCCTTAAACATTAACCTTACTCCTTTGAGGGAAAACTCCAACTGCTTCTTTTGCTGTTTCTGTATTTAATTATATTCAGTAAAGTTGTCTTCTAGAAGTCGCAACAGAATTGTACATGTTGAAATTAAGAGCAATGCTCATATCAATGTTTCTTCAATTGTTTGCAATATGATTATATTCACTGTGGATCAACACTAGTCTGCCGTTTACTCTGTTGCTCAGGCTTGGTTATCACTAGATTGTCACATAAATTCTATTGTCAAAAATTATTCAAAATTATATCCTGGAATTCCAAGCTTTTAATATAAATTTAATTTCTAAATCATCCCTTTTGTATATTACCTTTGTAGAAAGTTTTTTAAAAAGATGTGAGATTAATGCTTTTGTTACATTGCTGTAATAACCAAATTGTTATTTCAGAAATTCAGATGTTGTCCACTGCTTTGATAGTTATTTGGGGTACTTAATAAAATGCTAATTAATGATGTCAGAGATATTCAGGAAATATAATATATAAGTGTAAATCAAATATGATTCAACTGTTGTTCATCCTTGAGGAGATACATACATTCTGATTTTCATCAAATGCACCAAAAATGTCATTTATTTCAATTTCCAAGTCTGAATCATAACTTTAAAGTTAAGATGTCCTGGTTTCATATAGAAATACATTCTTTCAAACTTGTATGTAGCTGTGTAATGGAAAGTTTCCTTTAAAAGTTTGATGAACTTAGTTTGTTTCATTTTAAAACATGGTACTTTCAAACAAGATTTATTTATTTATTTAACATATTTTTATGGTTGCTCATCTGCTCTGGGTGGTGAATAAATGAAAGCTTTTTAAAAGATTTTTTATAAGCAAAATGGTACATACTTGCTACAGTACATCCAAATTTAGTGACATTAAAAAAAGCACTTTTGTCAAATATTTCTTTAGCTTCATCAATATTTGACTATACAAAGATCTCTCTCACTTACGGGTTTTCTAGCTTAATAAAAACTTACAGTTACTGGAAACTGTTTTCAAGGCTTGTTCCTGGCAAAGAAAGAAACTTATCTTTCTTTTTCCTATTTATTCATTTACTTATCAAAGTAATGAGGATGTAGGACAGGTTTTCTGAAAAGAAAATATAAGGAAGACTAAGCTGCAAAAAACTAATAAATCTTCCCTATGGGGAGAAAACAAGAACAAAAGCAAATCATTTTCAGAATTATGTCTGAATATTGAATAACAAGAATTAAGGAAACTGAAAGACTAAAGAAAAAATATTATACCATTCTAACCAGTTTAGCTTGTTATTGATTTTTTTTAGCACTATGTTCTGTTAATAGAAAACATTATTTCACTTTCGGAAAGAAAGCTATATTTTTAATGCTCATAAAGATTGATTGTTGGTAAAGAGATTAATTTCCAACTTTGGGTTTGAAGAGAGGCAGATGAAACCTCTCAACATTTTCTTGTTTCAAGGGGAAATTTCATATGATAAATGATTACGAAAGTAACCTACACAGTACAACAAAAGTGCATAATAATTTTCTGGTATGTATTACCGTATCCATGTATTACTATAATCAAAGCAGGCTATAATTATAATAATGTATTATTCCTAGTATTTGTTCCGGAAAGAAGACATCAAGACAAAAATGAAAAAAATAAAAATAAACCAGAGATCAAAAATGAAAAACCCTCAAAAGAATATTGGGATCTTAAGAAGTAAAAACATAGATATAGAATCAAGGGATAGAATCAAGATCAAGATCGCATGAAGTGTTAATACCACTTTACAATGCCTTGGTAAGGCCACACTTGGGATACTGCATCTAGTTTTTGTCACCACAATGTAAAAAAGCTGTTGAGACTCTAGAAAGAGTACAGAGAAGAGAAACAAAGATGATCAGCAGACTGGAGGCTAAAACATATAAAGAATGGTTGCTGGAATTGGTTATGTCTAGTTTAATGAAGAGAAGGACGAGGGATGATATGATAACAGGGGTTATCACAAAGATGAGGGAGTCAAGCTATTCTTCAAAGCACCTGAAGGCAGGACAAGAAGCAATGGATAAAAACTAGTCAAGGAGACAAGCAACCTAAAACTAAGGAGAAATTTCCTGACAGAACAATTAATCAGTGGACAAATCTACCTCCAGAAGTTGTGAATGCTCCAACACTGGAAGTTTTTAAGAAGAGGTTGGACAACCATTGATTTGAAATGGTATTGGGTTTCCTGCCTGAGAAGGGGGTTAGACTAGAAGACCTTCAAGGTCCCTTCCAACTCTTATTATTGTTGTTGTTATTATTATTATTGATCATTGCACAGTCAGCCAGATGTTCAGACTGGATTTGGCATTTTGTCTACCTATCGAGTCCTTACAAAGGACCTGGGATAGGCAGATGTGGATGTTTGATGGTATTACAGATATCATCGCAGGATGGAGTTCTGCTAGGCAGTTCCTAGCAAGACCACCTTTTGCAATTGACTAATGGTGAATTTGTCAATGCCAATGGTGTCCAAATGGTGCTCCAGTTGTTTTGGGATTGCACCAAAGGCACCTATTACTATTGGTACTACCCTTGCTTGCTTTTGCCACAGTCTTTCTATTTCTATTTGTAGGTCTTTGTATTTTGTTATCTTCTCCAGTTCTTTCTCGTCTATTCTGCTGTCTCCAGGCACTGCCACGTCCACTATCCAGACTTTTTTGTCTTTCTTATTGACAATTGTTAAGTCTGGGGTGTTATGTTGCAGGTGCTTGTCTGTTTGAATTCTGAAGTCCCAGAGCAGTATAATTTTATCATTTTCTATGACTTTCTCTATTTTATGATCCCACCAGTTCTTGCTTACAGGCAAATGATATTTCTTGCAGATCTTCCAATGCACCATTGTTGCTACTTTGTCATGCTGCTGCTTGTAGTCAGTCTGTGCAATCTTCTTGCAGCCGCTTACCAGGTGGTCCACTGTTTCTTCAGCATGTTTGCATAGGCAGCACTTACTGTCTATTGCTGTCTTCTCAATTTTGACTTTATATGCATTTGCCCTTAAGGCTTGGTCTTGTGCAGCCAGAATTAGTCCCTTGGTCTCAATTTTCCTGCTCTTAGCCATTGCCAGGTCTTGTTATTATCTGCTTTCCCAGCTATTTTTTTAATGTTCTGGCCACGTAGTGCTTTTTCTTCCCATGCCTTTATTCTGTTCTTCATTTGCTATTTCTTGTAGGTCAGTTTGGTCTCTCCAGTAGTCAGTAAGCCTTTCTGATATACTAATTTCAGTGCATCTTCATCACTGTCCTTCAGATATTCTGCCAAGGCCATTTTTCTTCTTCAACCATCTGATATACTTGCAGCATTCCATGCCCACCTATTTGCCTTGGTAGATAAAGTTTGTCAATGTCACTGCGCGGATGAAGAGCGTGATTCATTGTCATTATTTTTCTGGTCTTCCTATCCATTGCTTTTATTTCTGCTTGAGTCCAGTCCACTATTCCAGCTGTGTATTTAATGATTGGAATTGCCCAGGTGTTGATTGCCTTTATGGTATTTCCTCCATTGAGTTTGGACTTTAAGATCTTCTTCACTCTCTTGATGTATCACCTCTAATCTTTTTCTTCACTTCAGTGTGCTTGATGTTGTCAGCTTGAAGGATACCCAAGTATTTGTAGTGATCTTCCTCATCCAGACTCTTAATGTTATTTTCATGGGGCATCTTGATTCCTTCAGTTTTCACTATTTTTCCTTGTTTGATAGTAAGTGTAGCATATTTGTCCAAGCCAAACTCCACTGCAATATCTTGGCTATATATATATGGACAGTTTTGAGCAGTGATTCTATTTCAGATGATGTTTTTCCACACAGTTTCAGATCATACATGTAAAGGAGGTGGGATAGTTTGGCAGATGTTTTTGATGTTTGATAGCCATATCCTGAGTTATTCAGTATTGTTGACAGAGGAAACAGTGCAATAACAAATAGTAATGGTGATAATGAATCTCCTTGAAATATTCCTCTCTTGATGTTAACCTCTCCCAGTCTCTCACCATTGATCTGCAACTGTGTCTTCCATTGTGCCATCGATCTTTGCACAAATTTTCTGATGTTTCTAGTGACTTCTGTTATTTCTAGGCAATAATAATAATAATAATAATAATAATAATAATAATAATTATCATTATTGTTATTGTTATTATTATTCATTCGCTTATGTAAAATGACTTTTGCACAAATTAAGATAAGTTTTTAGAAAAACATTCACATAGCTAATGAACAGAGACCAGACTTAATTAAATGCATATTGTGAAGATTTGAAAATTCTCTCTTGCTCAATGTTCAGTCAAACCAATTTCTAACACATTTACATACCACTGATTTAATAAAAGATGTGTTTTAGTTTTTAATATTTTGTAATAAACCTGACAGTTAACAATAGAAACAAACTATTTCTTGTAGTGAATCAATTTGTATGTCTAATGCAATTAAACATGAAAGACTGCGGAGGGATTTTTCCAATTTCTTCAAAAACTTTCAATTAAAAGAACTAATTGGGCAATTTTATATAATAAATATATTCATTTATAAAATCCCACTAATACAATCAAATATTACATTAACTAATAATTTATGACTACATGAACAAGCCTAAATTAGATAGATAGATAGATAGATAGATAGATAGATAGATAGATAGATAGATAGATAGATAGATAGATAGATAGATAGATAGATAGATAGATAGATAGATAGATAACCTTTATTGACATTTTTTACTGTGGGGACAATGGCACACATTAAAAATGACATTTAGTTGCTCGCTCTCAAAGTGTACATATACACAACACCCATTTAAATATACCACATAGAAAGCTTTCACACAATAGGACCCTTGATCTCTTTCTTTTTTTAGTGCAACTTTTACACTCAACCTGAACCAAGTAAAATTCTTGTGGAAAACGAAAGGAACTTTTACGAATTCCAAAGGGTGCAGAGAGGTTTATTTTGCGCAAAGGTTCAGAAGCAGTAAAATAGGCAATTCTGAACCCCGAGGGGGGGTTCAAACTACAGTTTTATAGCTTTCCTTTCTCAGGAACAAAGAGGCACACCTAAGATCTACATTGTATTTCATCGGGTTAGGTTCTCAAAGGCATACAATGGAGTTATACTTGATACATTGTTTCTGAATGCAATGTGCTTTTGGGTTAGTCATGTATTTGCTAACACAGCTTTATTCCAGTAATTGTACAGACACATCTATTTTGCTTTAGTGATTTTTCATTATCATTATTATTATCCTACTTTCTCCTACTTCATTATAATGAGGTTAATACTATATATATATTCTGAGGTTTTCGCGGGTGTTTGTATGTAGGTCTTTGGTTATTCGGGTTTTCTTCTGCGTAAAATTGGAAGTGTCTTGGCGACGTTTCAACGAAGTCCCATTCGTCATCTTCAGGCTGGTGTTTTTGGCTTCGTGCTTGTAGGAGCAATGTGTGATCGTAGCTGTTTCTTTCTTTTAACTGCCATTGGGGGTATGAACTGATTGGGTGGGAGCTTGGCTGTGTTCTGATTGGGTAGAGGTGTGTTCTAATTGGATGGGGGGTTGGCTGTGCTCTGATTGGATGGGGGGTTGGTTGTACTCTGATTGGATGGGGGAGTGTTCTGTTTGGGTGGGGGTTTTGTTGTGTTCAGGTTAGTCTGAGTTGCAGGGAGATTTGAGGTGGTAAGCTGTGTTGCTGTTGGTTGGCTTCGCGTTCATGGTTGTGCCTCATCTTCATGGTGGGTGTCAGTTTACTTCATGTATGGGTTGGAGGGGTTTAAAGTGGCTAATGATGCAACTGTGGTCTGGCTTCTGGTTTGTGGTCATGCCTCATCATCAGTGTGGGTTTGGGTTTGCTTTTTGCGTGGTTTTGTGGTGGAAACCCTACAAAATGTGATCATAAAAGTCCTGACCAGCACATACCATTGACAAAGAAAAACAAGAAATTCAAGAATGGCTGCACAAAGATCTCTCTGACAAACTGAAAGACAAAAAAGACAAATACAAAAAATGGAAAGAGGGACACATAACTAAGGCCGATTATCAGCAGACAGCCAGAACATGCAAAGATGAAGTCAGGAAAGGAAAGGCTCAGAACGAACAATGACTTGCAACAGAAATCAAGGATAATAAAAAAAGTTTCTTCCAACGTATCAACAACAAGAAAAAGATCAAGGAAACTGTAAGCCCACTAAAGAGAGAAGATGACAAGGAAATAACAGGCAACAGAAAGAAAGCAGAGCTGCTTAACTTATACTTTGCATCAATCTTCATACAAAAAGAAACTATAGCCCAACATACAAAAAAAAATTGCACCACATCTTTCAATAATCTTGGAGCACTGGGGAAGTACCTGAGGATTGGAAAAGGGCTGATGTGGTTCCCATCTTCAAGAAAGAGGAAAAAAATGAACCCAAGAAACTATAGACCAATCAGTTTAACATCAATATCTGGGAAGATCCTAGAAAAGATAATCAAAAAACAGATCTGCAAACAACTAGAAGCAAACCAAGTCATAACTAGTAGCCAGCATGGGTTTGTTAAAAACAGATTATGCCAAACCAATTTTATTTCATTCTTTGATAAAGTGACTAAACTAGTAGACCAGCGAAAAGCTGTAGATGTAGTATACATAGATTTCAGTAAGGCATTTCATAAAGTAGACCACAACCTACTCCTTGGTAAGATAGAAAAAGGTGGAATAGACAACATCACCACCAGATGGATCTGTAGCTGGTTGGCAAAACATACTCAATGAGTAGCCCTCAATGGCACTACATCCATATGGAGAGAAAAAGCAGTGGGGTACCACAAGTTTCCGTCTTAGACCAAGTAATCTTCATATCTTCATAAATGACATATGTTGTGAAAATGTTCAAAAGGGCTTCTCATTGCCTCAAAAGTGGAATAAAATGACCATGTGGAACAACTGTGCAAAACACCAAAGCACTAGGAAGAGAAAGAAATAGCTATTTCTGTTTCTAAAAGAGATTGTGATAGAGTAGGGGTGTCAAACTGCCGGCCCGCGGGCTGGACGCATCATCCGGAAGCCGCACCCATCCCACTGCTGGCAATGGCAAAACCACCCCGATACATTGTGTGACGTCACATGACATTGCGAGTTTGACATGTCTGTGATAGAGTGATAGGCTTCTCCAAGGCAAAGCAACAAATCTGAACAGATTGACTGCATTGCTCTCACATCTTACTTCTACAGGCTCATGTTTTGCTCATAGTCATATTTATTAATGTCTGAAGTGTTCCATTCAGTTTACAGCCAATCCCTATATTCAGATCACAGCATTTAGCTGGATCATTCAATTAAGTTATTAAAAATATAATGTGGTGTTTTTATGTATTAAAAAAATCAAAATATTTAACTGATAAAAACAAAGTAAGATGCAAGCAAAAGCAGGGAGAGATATGAACAATAAGCAAGAGATAAAATGGCACAGAACTAAACATCAACTATGTACTGTATATCTCCATCTCTAAACATTTGTATCTCACAGAATGTTCCGGAGTTACTGGAAAGAATACTGTGAGAAGTAGCACAGAGAGTCTCAAAGAGAGACTGAGAATGGCCTTTGCTTATTCTAATCTTAACCAATCCTTTTATCTAGCTAATAGCAACCAGATAGAAGAAAGAGATTGGTAGAGGAGGAAGATGTAATGAATAAAGTATTTTTTTTAATAAATGTTTTATTTTTCCAAACAAAGCATTGTCCTCAGAAAGGGAGTGTAAAAAAATTATGAAAAAGACAAGGTAACATCATTGCAATAGAAAGCAATAACATAGAATTAAAAACATAACACTGACAGAAATCAATGGATATCTTGCAAACAATTTTCTTTCTTAAATAGGCAATACTGTAGATTACAAAAGTATTATTTTGTTCTTTTCTCTCTGTGGACCAGTTATGCAATGAACACTGAAATGATAAGTCTTATTTGATACGGGAAGAGACAAAGTCAAAATAATTGACTGAAAAATATTTCCCAGAAACTTTGGAAAGAAAATTCTTCATCCATTTCATCTTTTCTTTCTTTCTTTCTTTCTTTCTTTCTTTCTTTCTTTCTTTCTTTCTTTCTTTCTTTCTTTCTTTCTTTCTTTCTTTCTTTCTTTCTTTCTTTCTTTCTTCTCTCTCTCTCTCCCTTCCTCTCTCTCTCTTTCTTTCTTTCTTTCTTTCTTTCTTTCTTTCTTTCTTTCTTTCTTTCTTTCTTTCTTTCTTTCTTTCTTTCTTTCTCTATATTTATATATCAATATTTACAAGACATTTTACTCATATTATTCATATTCTACCTACATTTTTCTTTTACTGATGGAAGAGTCTAATTAAATTCCCTCTGAGTGCAAGGATTCCACCAACATCCTCATTGGTTCTTACTTACTAATATGGTCAACATGATGTCCTGCTGACAGAGCTACCTCCTGGCTAGGGGATTGGGACTTTACCAAGATCTCATGGTGGGAGCAAGTGATTCAGAGACAATAAGGTTTTTTTTGTCTTTCCCCCAAATTGAAAAAGGGTTGGGATCATGCCTTGAAAAACCCAGTTTGGCAGAACCAGTAGCTAAATTTTGCTAAGTTCAGAGAACCGGCTGAATGCACACTGCTTCCAGAAGTCCAATCTAGGCCTTGGAGACCTGTAGTAGGCCTCCCAGGCCTAGAATGGCCCACCGGAAGTGCTTGGATGCCACTTCCGGAAGTCTGTTCTAGGCCTCAGAGGCCTGCAGGAGGCCTCTCAAGCCTAGAATGGTCCGCTGAAAGTGCGCAGATGCCACTTCTGGAAGTCTGTTCTAGGCCTCGGAGGCCCAGGCCTGCATCCAATAAGAGAACCGATTGTTCAGGTATTTGAATCCCATCAGCATATCAAGCTGCATATCTAGCATTTGCCCACATATAAAAGACTTCAAAATCTCACTCCTTTGATTCATAGCCATCATTCAGCAGCAGCAGCAGCAGCAACAAAAAACATTTTGAATTAAAAAAAGCTGGCATAGCAGAAATCAGAAGTCATAATAAGAGAGTTGGAAGGGACTTTGGAGGTCTTCTAGTCCAACCCCCTGCTCAGACAGGAGACTCTACATTATACCATTCCAGGCAAGTGGCTATCCAGTCTCTTCTTAAAAGTCTCCAGTGATGGAGGACCCACAACTTCTAAAGGCAAGACATTCTAGTGGTTAATTGTTCCTACTGTTAGGAAATTTCTGCTTAACTAAACTAAGGAGAAATTAAGGTAAATTAAACTAAACTAACACATTTTGGCTTACCAGGAGGCCAACAGTGTGTCGATTTAGTTTTTACAACTCCCATGTTGTCTTTCTAGTTTTCAGTTCTGAAACAGCCATAATAATAACCTAACCCAATTCTCCTTGCATGATTCAAGAGACCAGAAATTCAGAATAAGCAGAAGAGAAGCCTTTGCCATAATCATTTTAAATTATCTGAAAGCAATATGACAAGGGACCTAAGTAAAGTGCTCACATCAGAATCCACATGAATGTCAGGAGACTGAAAAAAAAAATGTGCTAATCTCTCAGCAGGAAATTTCCAATAACAAATGACAAATGTATTTTGTCCAAATCCATGAACAACCATTATTTTTTTAACATTCAAATCTAATTAAAAATGATTTGGCTCAATAAGTAATGGCAAAATCATCACCATCATTATCAGCTATTTATCCCTAAAATCATCTTCTAGTTTCAAAAAGGTGTGAAAAATGAAATGTTCAAATACAAATATTAAGCATCAATATTTTTTTCTAATATTTTTCTTTCTATCTTCATATCAGTCACATCAAGTTAGTTTGTTTAAAAAAACACTCAAAGAAACTGTCTATTACAACTTGATTAATTACTACAGTGATGGCTACAGCAGTAAGCTTCCACTAAATAGACTTGAATTCTGATACTTGCTGAGCAATGATGCTTCCTGGGTGATGTTGAGCTTTTCAGTTTGGCCCATTTTCAGGGCCATTAGCACTATAATAATAATAATAATAATAATAATAATAATAATAATAATAATAATAATAATAATAATAATAATAATAATAATAATAATAATAATAGATTAATAACATTAGATGATGATGATGAATACGTCACAGAGAGAGGTGGAGGGAGGGAGGGAGGGAGGGAAGAAAGAAAGAAGGGAGGGAGGGAGGGAGGGAGGAAGGAAGGAAGGAAGGAAGAATACATTAGCTTCTGATATTTGAGCCACTTGAAAATGTTTCATCACCTTCACCAACTTTTCCATTCATTTCATCAATGTTATCAATGTATGATCTCTCCAAGAAATCCAAAGACCAAGTTTCAAAATTTCATCCTGGGTCTTATATGTCATATTATAAGGACATGTATCTTCTCTAGACTTCAAGTTGCTCTTGTTTAAAAAGGTTTATAATTTGAATGCAAAATCTATGTTGGCTAAGAGTGTTCAATATATTCACAGTTCAAACTTCTATTGCTAGGATTGTTGTATTTCAACTGCAATAAGTCATTTACTGTTGTTCTGTAATTTTCAGTCCTATGCTTGCCTCTTACACAGAGATATGTTCAGGATAAAAGTAAAAAGATAAAAGAGATGCCCATTTTTCCCTGGCTTTTTTTCTTTCCTTCTCCTCAATCTTGCTTTTTCTGAAGTGAATGGAAAGTCCAAGTAGAATAGATTTCAGAATGTTGGCACACCTATCCATTATCCGCTGAACCTTGTTTTGTCAACTCATCTTCTGGATTCACATTAAATTGATCATAGGAGTTGACCTCATAAGACATGGCAGGTGGAGATGTTGGTTACTTTGTGGCTCACCATGTCATGCCAAGAAAACAAGAATAAAATGTTATAGGTGAGAAACAGCAAAAAAGTAAAGGGCAAATATATCCCTTAAAGAGAAGACCCCAATGTCTTCTCACTCCACTTTGCTTTTGCGGTGTCTTCACATCAAGCTGTTCATTCTGAAAGAAGTTAGCCCAGAGAAGGAAATATTAAAAGGGCAGAAAAATATATTTTTCCTCAAAAGGATTTTTTTTAAAACCAAACCTGGCCCCAAATCTATCTCTCTGCCCCAAGCAAGAGCTAGCCCCATACGAATGCAGATGTAGAACCATCAGAAAGCTGAAGCCAGGGCACCCAAGAAGACAAAGAGAAGATCTGCATGTCCCACCTAAACTCTAGGAGTGATTAACCCCATCACCTGGCAAGCAGGATATGATAATAGGATTAAACCACAGATATCAAGTCCTAGAAAAACACTCAGAAATAGCTTCAAGGTTCATGCCACAGGAACAGGAAACTATTCCAAAGGCTAGAGGAGGTATAAAAACCTACTGCCCATGTGCTCAAGCTCCTTTTTCCTCTCTGCTCCTTGCAAGGACCATCTTTCTGCTTCTTCAATAAACTGTAACCTTCTTCCCAAAGCAGTCACCATTTTGCTTATTTATCCCGGCTTGGATGAACCAGGATGAAGACTTACTTCTAACAATTCCATCTTCATCATCTCATTTTAGTCTTTGTAGAAAATGTTGAAGTCTATACAGCTATTGCAATTTTTATACTAAGGAAAAAGATGGAAATGAAGAAAAAGGAGCTACAGTGAGAAATCACTCAAAAGCAAAGGTTAATAAATAATATAATTTCATTGGATAACTTTATTGTATCATCAATAGGTCAAGGTTGAATTGCTAAGATGTTTGGTAACCTCTGTCACTACTCAACTTGCCATAGAAACAGGGGAGGGAGAGCCTGGGAAAGAAACAGGAGTTTCAAGAAACCGTCCATGGATCGTGAGACCCAAGGTCATCAAAAAGCAAGTGTCTGATGGAGAAGTGCATGATTCCCATAGCAAACCAAAGGTATGTGATTGGACAACGTGAACACTTGGTGGGTAGGGATTATGAAAAGTTATTGTTAACTAACCAGATTTTTGCACAGGAAACCTAGAGTTAATTTTGCTTCTTCGGTGCCAGCATGTGTATTCAATAAAGATTATCTCTTATGGCACCTCAAGACTGTAGAGTTTCTTCAATATTGAATTTGCCAGCTGGACGGTTGACACAATATTTTATTTTCTAGGCTTACCTAACTGGTATTATAACTACTTCTGTGACAATAAAAAATGTAGAATTTAAAAATAACTATTCTTCTTGAAGTTGCTTTGTCCAAAGAGGAAACAGGTTTAAAAGAAGAGAGATATAATAGTTTGTCTTTTATGACAGTATCTGGAAAAACAAATTCAAGGACTGACAAAGCAGACTGATATAAATACATTCATAAATTAGACGTGACATATTGCTTACAAAAATTTCTTTATTTACTGTGAGCATTGTAGTACAAAGTCAAGTAGACAGATGATAGATGATAGATAGGTAATAGATGATAGATGAATAGACAGACAGATAATGAGAGAGGGAGAGGGAGAGGGAGAGGGAGAGGGAGAGGGAGAGGGAGAGGGAGAGGGAGAGAGAGACAGATTTGACTCAACGCCACACATGGATCTGTGAATATCTGGCATTAGACAAAACTGGATATTAAGGATCCTCCTCAACAACTCAATAGGACTGTGGAAGTGGATACTGAAAGTCAACTCAACATAGTTCACATAAAAGTGGCCATCAAGTGCAGCATATACCAAGGTGATGCACTGTCCCTTCTGCCCACAGGCTTGAACCCCTTCTAACATATTTGTTGAAAGAGAAGGTTTGAACTTATGCTTCATTTTAAATCATTATTATGTACTATTATGTTAAATTCCTATATTTGTTAGTTCTAAAGCCTGATAGAGTTCTATCAGTAAACCTGCCCAGTAAACTTGCTCGAGCTTTGCTAGAAAACATGCCACTTGCTAATTTAGCAGAAGCACGAATCAGCTGTAGCCTGGCGCTGATCCTGGGGCTTCTGCTAACTTAGCAAGTGGCATGTTTTCTGGTGAAGCTGAGCAAGTGAGCTAGGCAGAGCTCTCCTCTGCCTCTGGCAGCCTGTCCCCCTCCCCTTGTCCCTTCCTGGGCATGAAGGGGGGGGTGGAAGGAAGGGACGAAGAGGGAGGAAAGTAAGGGACAATGAGAGAGGGAAGGAAGGAACAATGGAAGGGAGGGAAGGAAGGGACAAAGAAGGAAGGAAGGAAGGAAGGAAGGAAGGAAGGAAGGAAGGAAGGAAGGAAGGAAGGAAGGAAGGAAGGAAGGAAGGAAGGAAGGAAGGAGACAATGCAACACTCTGAACGTTCTGAGACATTGTGACATTTCGAATCCGTGAGCGTGAAAGTACCAACCCACAAAGCTGCAAGCGCCACAGCAGGGATGGAAAGGAGAACCCCTCACTCTTCCAACTCTCATGCTACTTAAGGCTTCGCGTACGGTGAGCCACTGAGGCCAATTTCCTCCGTGAGAAGAGAACACTTTCCCTCTGCTCCCCCCACCCGAAATCTCCTCCTTCAAAGGGGCAGGGCTGAGAGACAGGAGCTCCTCGAGCACCATGGCGGGCGGTTCTTAGGGAAATTACCCTCCTCTCTGACTGTTTTGAAATAAAATAATAAAATATACTAAGGGCAATTTGGGATTCATTTCACTCCAAATGCAAAGCTGGGAGAAGTAGAGAATTATCGGAAAGTTGTCATTTCTATAACTGAATCTTTTTTGAATAACCAGGAAGAAGACGATCCTAAATTGTCATAATAGAGTAGAGTAGAGTAGAGTAGAGTAGAGTAGAGTAGAGTAGAGTAGAGTAGAGTAGAGTAGAGTAGAGTAGAGTAGAGTAGAATAGAATAGAATAGAATATAGACCATACCAGAATAGAGTAGAGTAGAGTAGAGTAGAGTAGAGTAGAGTAGAGTAGAATAGACAATATGGAAGAGAGAATAGAATAATAGACAATATGGAGTAGAGTAGAGCAGAGCAGAACCGAACCGAACCGAACAGAACAGAACAACAGAACAGAACAGAACAGAACAGAATAGAATAGAATTATGTTCAATTTGTAACAATGAAAATACATCCTGCATATCAGATATTTACATTACGATTCATAACAGTAGCAAAATTACAGTTATGAAGTAGCAACAAAAATAATTTTATGGTTGGGGGTCACCACAACATGAGCAACTGTATTAAAGGGTCATGGCATTAGGAAGGTTGAAAACCACTGATCTATAGATATATGGCAAAGCAGCAAAAGAATCCGCAAAGGAAAGGGATGTGGAGGACAGCAACCAGTGGCAGGCAGAGATCTGACATTCCTGCCAAAGTGCACAGTATCAAATTGGAATAAAGACATTTGTCAACAATGATATGAAGCATAGCAGGAGAAATTAGACTGATACAAGACAGAAAACACTGCTTTTAATGCACAACATCCCTTTTATGGGATGGAACTGTGTACAGATGTATTCTCAAGAAACTCTCACCTGTTCTGTGTTCTTCCTGTCTAGAAATTGTCAGTGGCATTTACTTACACTGGAGCAAGCTTGTCATATGCATCACTTTGGTATGTTCTATGAAGCTAACTCTTTAAAACCAAAGATTATAGTTTAGCATTGCATAAACCAATCATAATATTTATCCAGTAAGTCATGGTTAAGCAAACTTTAGTGATTGTAAAGATTGCATATTTGTAGTATGTATTGATTCATGTAGACTAATTCATTATGATAACAATGCTCAGGCTAAAATTTGTTTTATATATTACCTTGTTTGTAAACCTCAGTGCTGATTACTGAATTATTTACATTGCATGTAAATACAATGTACCCATCTTGATATAAAAAATATCTACAATCCAGGTTTGTAGGTTTATTTGTTATCTATTATTTGTTATTTGTTATCTGTTATTTGTTATTTTAAACTGCATTGTAATAAGCTTTCTTAAACACTTCATTATGGATTGGAAAGATAGTGAATTTCAATAAATACATAGAAAAATGGAGACAAGAAAATATATTTCGCACGGGTTCGTTTGCTTTATTCAGTTTGCTTTATTTCAAAGTGAAAATGAAATGATATTTTTAATCCTCAAGTATGCAGGCTGCTAAAAAGGAATACTAAAAAGTATCTTCTCCACCTGTTTTATATTCCCTTGTCCTTAAGCATCATTCTTCCGAGTAATCAACACAACTTAAATTAATTTAGGATATTTCATTCCTGCAGTATTAATTGCCACTACAGATAAATTAGAGATAGCTACTTGAGGTCATTTGGCTTCAAAATTAGTGCCATACACATTTCTGCCTAGGGAATACAAATTATCCTTTATTTGCCCTTTATGTATAGCATTCAAATTACCTTTCATGAAAAAGGTAGACTCTGCCCCATTTCACATTGATTTATGACTTTCCAGATGTGGTCTGGTTTTCAAATGTAACTTACCTCTAGAACTATTTGTGACAAAAGAAAATCATCCAGAGGCTTCAATGGCAACCAGAGAGCAAGGTTTAGCATTCAAATCAATGGCCCCTTACAATAAGAAACACAGCTGGAGGGTTCTAAAGTACTGCATGGGATAAAAAGGGGTGATGATAAAATGGAGTTATTAAGAACCTCATAAGAAGCAATCATGCTTGATAAATAGATTGTTATAAGAAGAATATTAGCAGGGCCAAGGAAGAGTTTTGTTCTTGTTTGATCAGCTTTAAGCTGCTATTTGAGAGAGTCTAGGTTGTATTCACTGAAGTAAAACCAAAATGATCTTCCTTTCAGTTCAGGTCAAGTAGCTGTACCTTCCATTCTTCATTATTGTTCCACACTCTGCATCTTTTATTAGCCTCCCATAAGGAGAAAAATTGTCTCTGCAGATCATATCTTTAAGCTTCATACAATATGGCAGATGATTAGGAATTATAGGATTTATAGTCAAAATCACCTAGAGAACACCACATTGCTTACTCTTGACAGTGTATGTGGGAAAGGATTGATAAAGCAGAGGAAGAAAAAGAAGTGCAGCCATAATGAACAGGTGAAATAATCATTTATTTAATTGGCTTAATCTCTGTTTAAGAGGCTCCTTCAGGAATGCACAATAAATGAGATTAAAGAATAATAGTTTAGATAAGGTGCAGGATTAAGCAGCACGGTTGTGTTATTTGTCTCAGTAGGTAAAGGGTTTGAGTCAGTGTAATATATTTTTATGTGTTCCATGGAAGAAAATATTTTAGTCACAATCCTACAGACGAAGGGTATTATGGGTCATGTTGCAGTGATGGATTAGATAGAATCAAAAGTTCATTTATTTACTTGATTTCAAACATTGGTCCATCCATCATTTTTCTTGTTTCTCTTCCCTCCTTCTCTGTCTCATATATAAACTTTTTTCTTTCTGTCTTTCTTTTTTCTTTTTATTCCTTATGTGGCTGTCATCCTTTCTTGTCCTACCATCAGTCACTTTGTGTAAGATGTGGAGCCATGTTAACTGAATAAATAAGTAAATATAGCACATTAATGTATCTTCCAGAATTAAATTACACTTTTAACATAAACAAGTGGTCCTTACTTAACAATGGTAGCTGGGACTAGAAGGTTTTGGTTTTATCTTAGGATGCTATAGAAACACTATGGTTTATAAAATATAGTTTATGGTTCACAATTATGCATGAACCAGCTACATTAGATTGGGACAACTATGACTTGTTTGACAAATCATGACTCAACAACGTAGTTGAGTCCAGCCCCTGGATTTACATAGGGACCAATACAGTCTAATTGAATCTGTAGTCTCATGTAAAAATGTTCAGGATTTACATTTTATCAATATAGACTTTTGCTTCAAACAGCTTTTCTTAAATGGCCAGGAAAGATTCTTCTGCTTCAGGATCTTTTTCTATTCTCCGAATGATAGTACAAGAATCCAAATTCCTGATTAAAAAAAAATATGAAAAAAATGTCTTCACATCTGAGACAAATCTAGATAAGATTTGGGAAGTGTCAAGTTAGCTGCCTGTTTCCTATGTCATTTGAAACAAAAAGCTATTATTTCCCTTTCTTATGGCAAAAGTGGTAGGGGCACAACAATTACCCCAGCTGTTGAGTTTCCAACTCTGCCGACTACATCAGGTTCTAGTGGAAAAATGCCTACTAAAATTATGAACTAAGTACTTTGTAGACAGATGCAATAAAGTATCTTTTATTGGTATCTACTTCACTGTATTTATTGAAAAAAGGAATGAGAAAAGCTCCAAACTACACATCCCCTGAAGATGATATATATTGGACTTCCAAGAGCAGTGTAAATCATATCATGACCTTTATGCAGGATATGGGGTAACCTTACTATGTTCTAACTTGGCACTTCTACATTCTGCTCTTCAAAAGAGACTCCAGGCCTGCTCCTTCTACCAATAAATAGTAGAGCCTTCTGACATAAACTATGTTTTTTATTGTATTCATATATTGATTCCTGTCACAATACAGAATAGAAAATAATCTGCCATTTGATATCTGTTTCCGTTTCTGTCAGGGTCATCAGGCAACATCAGTTTGCCAATTCTGCCTCATGTATATAAAGACAGAATACTTTTGTGCCCCACACTGTTTTTCCCCCTGCCCTTTGCAATGTCTATAAAACCAAATAGACAACAAATGCAAAGATTTCAATCAGGAGCTTTCTCCACTCGACCAAAGCTTTAAACTGCTTCACTATCTTATTCTATATAAGCTTTGCATCCCATCAAGAACTGATATGCAATAACAAAAAATTATCATGACCAGCCAAATTTGAAACTCATGATTTGAGTATGTGTTTATATGCATGGGGAACTGGTAGCAGTTAGCTATTAAGTTTCAGAACTCAAAATATTATGTAAAGAGAAGGAAAAAATTGCTGCTTGGGAACTCAGCTTGCCTTCTGTCTTTGGCAGATAGAAGAAAAGCTGATTCTGTGGGAAATGCAAATAGCATTGATCTGGCCATCCACATAATGAGATTCTGCAAAATAGAAAAAGTAAAGATAAAGGTTTCCCCTGTCCAGTTGTGTGCAACTTTAAGGGTAGTGCTCATCTCTGTTTCTTGGCCGAGGGAGCCAGTATTGTCCGAAGACACTTCCATGGTTATTTGGCCAGCATGACTGTATGCCAAAGGCACATGGAATGCTGTTACCTTCCCACCGAAGTGGTACCTATTTATCTATTTACATTTGCATGCTTTTGAACTGCTAGGTGGGCAGGAGCTGGGGCAAGTAGCAGGAGATCACCCCACAGCATGGCACAAACCAGTTGTGAAAAAAGTGAGATCTTCTAAATGATACTGAATTCCAGTTTCTTCAAATTGTCAGGTTATTGACATCTCTTACATAGGATCAATGGCCAGTTTTCCCATTTAAAGGAAACCACGGAAAGCTAGGCCCTTGCCCTCGCCTCCATATAGGTTTTCCTAAAAATCTTTCTCATACCTCTGCCTCTGTGGCAACTTCTACCCTGGTGCTAAATGTCTAAATCTCAGTTTTTATATTAAAGCTAAAATTTGAATTCATATCTCATTGGGAAATATCAGAAGTTGCATTTGCTTCTGTTCTTCCTCAGAATAGTAAATTTTGAAAAACAGCTTTTTTCCCCAACACAACAATCTCTATAGATGTTGGTACTATAATCTCTAAAGTCCTTGCTAGCATATTGTTTGAATATTCTGAGACTTTTACCATTGTACCATTAGAAAGCACTAGTTTGAGGAATAATAGATGCAATAGAAAAAGGGTAAAAACAAAAAACAATGCTAGTAATAGAATAAGATTCTTATAGTATAGAATTTACTTTCTACTTGTCTTCTTTCATGAAACTACAAGACATGCACTAATTTTTTGCCCTTAGACATTTGGAAATATTATGGCTGGGTAGTTTCTGTAGTGCAAATCAAGACAGAATGAGAGACTTGTCTGAACCACAATCACTTTAATTTTAGCATTTTACTTTGAGGTCTCGTTAGGAAATAATTGATGGGTTCATTCTATTGAAAACAAAAGTGAAATGACATCTGAGGTAAAAATACCATCCAATAATTAAAACCATCATTTAAAAAGTTTGCTTGACATATCAATATTTATTCAATTGCGCATTGATTTCACCATAGTAATTTTCCCTTGTTCTTATGATTAACAATTATATTTAAAGAATAAAAGAAGAGATATATTATAAAAAAATTAATTTGCAAAGTTAAAATAAGTAATTTAAAATTTGCCAATAAAAGTTAATGTATTTTGGCTGAATTGTACAAGGTTATTACTTAGCAGTTATGATTTCTGGGGGGAAAACTATGTAGCTGAATATTTGTATCTGCAACTAAATATATTCTTTTCTACTGTACTAAATTCACTCTTCATAATTACTCAGAAATAAATTCCATTAATGATTGTACAACTTGCTTCCAAATTGGATGCCAATTGTTGAAAGTTTTAAATAAAGGAAAATCGAAAGCTTCTTCATGGTCATTGAAATTAATTTCCTAACAAGAAATGCATGCCAAGCTTTACCAAACAAACTATATGAAAACATAACAAAGTAAACAGAAATATTCAGCTCCTCATCCAGGCATAACATAGCCGCATGCTCTGTCTCTGAGATAGCTGATTTTCAATATGCTGTTCAGTGCTTCTCCAGAGAAACAGACTTGACCTTGATGCTAGAATTATTTCACTGAAATCAATTAAGCTGAAGAATGCTGTTAATGAACAAAGGCATGCCTTCATATATATTGCCAATTATTGTGGGATATGTGAAAAGTCTGTCCAATTGGAGAAAACAATCCTCACATGGTCATGTTTATGTGGATTGGCATGTTGACAAGCCAAAGGATTGAAATAGTTGAATATTGCAGGCACATATTAGTAGGAATATGGATTAGAGAACAAATTAATGTATACAATATCGTCCAGAGAGTAAAAGAATTGAAATGGAAATGGGCTGACCACATAGCAAAAAGAACTGATTGCAGGTGGATCAAGGCAGGCATAGAATGAATTCCGCTTGATAAAAAACATCCGTGAAAGAAACCTAAAACAAGATGGGTTGATGACATCAGCAAGTATTGCAGGCCCAATTGGC
This sequence comes from Bothrops alternatus, assembly GCA_034064705.1. Lineage (NCBI taxonomy): Eukaryota > Metazoa > Chordata > Lepidosauria > Squamata > Viperidae > Bothrops > Bothrops alternatus. The sequence goes on from JARGCV010000077.1 coordinate 11,323,045, forward strand.
AAAAGAAAGCTCAGGACTGTTTTGGTTGGAAACAAGCAGAAGAGGCCTTCACCCTGCAGTGGATAGACAATAGTTAAAATGATGATGATGTTCGATAGGGATGTTTGACTATGCAAGTTTAATAATCCAGCTGTATTCTTTGAGCTAAGTTTGCTTTTTGCTATTTGTTGCCAGCTGAGGCAACTATTTTTTTCTCCTTTAGTTGCAACTATCTTACAAAAAAAAAAAAGATATGTGGAAGAAACATATTTGTAAAAGAGTGCTGTGGAAATCATAATATCATTTCTACTTTGTTTCAGGCACCTCAAAGAGGTCTTATTTTTTAAGAAAATAGTGGGGAAGGAGGTAAAATGTTGAAAGAATTTTTTAAAAATTCTTTATGTGTATATGAGAAATGCATTTTTAAACTGGATACATAGCTATAATAAACATGGGAAGTATTATATCTTTGCTCCCAAATATTCAGAGGTATAATGACATGTACATTTCTCTAAAAGGCACTATTTTATTCTTTGTAAATTTACAATGAAGCAAATCTGTGACTTTCAAATGTTTATCTCTCAAAGTACTATTATGAAAATATTTTTAGCAGAGAAATTGATCTCATGTGACACTGCTTGTTAAAAGTTGAAATGGAATGCTTTCCTGAACTAGAAAATAAAGAAATAAAGAAAATGACAATGTTACTTCCTCTTTCAACTTGAACATGGCTCTTGTGATTTCATAAACCTATTACTATAATTGTTCTGACAATAATATAGATACTATTAACAACTGCCTTCTAATTTTTGTTGGCATTGTTATTTCCCTGTCTAGATTACAGTTCTTATACTCCTAGGTAATTCCCATTCATGTGGTCAAGGTCAATTGTAGGATGCTTTTTCAGTTCAAAAAGCTTCTTCTGGAATTTAGTTTATGGTTTAACAAGCAGTTTACATTATACCTCTACATCTTTGACTGCCGTCCTGTTTGTACTCCATTGAGGCTGAGTTGGTTTATACCTGATTCAATTAAATGAATGATAAATATATTCTTCCATGATGAAATGGTCACATAGACCTCGGAGGAGGCAGTGGTTTTTCTATTGCTGGATTCAGTGGATTTTGCCATCTTTAGAAGGAAGCTGACCCTGGGGATTTTGCCAAATACTGGTGTCATTTTTCAAGCAATGTAATTACCAAACATCTATGCAACCATTTTTGAAAAATCTGTTTCTTTTGACCCTTGTTCGTCTGTTTCCTTGCTGGTTTTTTGAAAAGGACGACCAAGGTTCATTGTTATAGTGACTTCTTGATGGAGAGAGGCAGAAGTGGTATGACTGTGTTGATCCTGTTTGATTTCTCAGTGGCTTTTGATAATATTGCCAAACACAAGCTTTCTAGGGCATCAGTGCTATTTCTACTTGCAAGGAAGGTATCAGAAAATGATCTTGAGGAACTGTACCCATATACTCTGGCAGCTGTCTTGTGGCACTAGTTTGTCTCTAACACTTTTTTAGTATCTGTCTGAATTTACTGGAAGCATTCTTCAGGAGTGTAGGGCCAAATGTCATCACTATACCCATGATATTGAGCCTCATTATGCATTTTCATAGCACCTGAACCAGGAGAAGTCCTCTATGTTTTCAACCAGGATCTAGTTGCAATAGCGAGGGAGATCAACTGAACAGTGACCAGATGAAATAAGCCACCTATGAACTACTATAATAAATACATTTTCCCCCTAGGCTCCAGTGACTTACCTTGATCTGAACACTTGCCTAATAGCCAACTACATTTTTGTGAGCATGAATAAGTCATATTCTTTTCTAACCTCCCACTGACATCAAAAATATATGAATTTTAGCTATGCACACTTTGGGGTAAAAGAAACATTAACAAGATGTATATACTGCAAAGTCATGATATAATATAGGTATTAAAAATTTCAGTTTAAATCCAAAATATGGTTCACGATGTGCTGAGCTTTGAAATATCTCTTATTCTGGCCTTCCTTCTTGGATTGCTATAAGAATACAACAATATACACAGTAGGTTTGATGACTTTAGAATAAGGACCAATTCAAATTTTATTTATAAACAAATGTTTGTCTTTTTGCCCAACTTCTTTCTCTTATATTCAGTACTATTGTTGGAACCAATACCTTGATACATGTGACAGAATTAATGGAAACTGTTTTCCTAATAAGAATGGCAATGTAGGTGCTACTTATTAGGACGGTTCTTGTGCAGTGTGAGAACAAGGAGCTAAAAATATTCTCTATGCTATGTTAATGTTTGTATCACTCAATTCTTGCTATAGCTACAATGAAAGTGAAATGGATAAGTACATTTTCTAATCATAGGGTGTTAATGAGCATCCAGCTGAGATGTTCCCCCTCTCAGGATATTGTTCATCTACAGGGCTTAATTTAACACCAGAGACAGGAAAGCTTTAGACTAGTTTTGAGTGAAAAACAAGTTTTTGGCCTCAGCAGCAGATCTAACAAGCCATTTGGAAGAGACCAAGAATGAAACATAATGTTCTCACAATAATATTTTAAGTATGTCTGTTACCTTTAAATGAAACTAACACTCAGTGTCTAAAATTCCACTTTCAGAAGCAAACTTATTAGGAAGCTTACACTTATTAGTTGTACGAACTTTCTCTGCATAGTGTATTATGCAGATTGAGAAATTTCAGAACAAATATTCAATGTTTTAGAAACTAATCACTACACTACAGTTGATCTGATAAAGACATTTACCTGGGGTTGCGGTGGAATGAAGCTTTGGTAAAATAATCCACTTTGGCCCCAAACTTGTTTTCAGGTCAATGCTGATTCTTGGTCTTTGAATGGCAAGCTGGGACTTGAAAAGTGCATAAAGCAGGTGAAAGTGCCCTCATGTAACTTAAGAGTAGCCACTTTGATGATAGAAAATACATCTTGATCATCTTCTATGTTATAGTCAGGCAGTATTTATAGAAGCATATTAACATATTCTACCTTAATGGTCTAAATATGCCCAGGTTTTTTTTTCTTTTCTTTTTATCTCCCTGGATAACTTAACTATAAGTTCTCTGATCAGTCTTGTTGACCTTTTTTTACACCTGGTCCCCTTTTCCTGAATTATTCTTAAAGTAGGGTGCCCAAAATTGGACACATAGATTCAATGTAGTTGTTAATATAAATTGAGTTTAATGTGCACTAAATATAATTGATACATTTGTTTATACTTCAATATTTCTTTCTAGCCACACTAAACCTTACACTTTAGTACCAAGCTATATAATGCCAGTGGAAACTTTACCTTAAACTTTAAATTCTCAGAAGACAAGTAGCAATATATCAAAAATTGTGGTGCCACAATTGAAAATTCAGATGCAGTGATGGATGAAAGTTTGAGGTTAATGTTTGAAGAAGAATACTGCTAATATGGCTACATTTAAGGATCTAATATGTGGGGACAAAAATAAAATAAACTATATTTAAGTAGTTTTAAAGAGTATGGCACGAACAGAACTCTATCAGCTATGTGTTTCCTGCACTGTCTCATCCAGGCCCAAGAATGAATGATAAAACACACTTTGAAGCTCTGGAGTTGTTTCAAACTGCTTTAATCATCTCCCTGATATGTACCTTTCTGAACAACAGAGGTGAAAAGATGTGGGTAGCTCTCCCTCATTTACATGTCTCTGCTAAATTGTGGGTGAGCTTATTCTGGAATGGCTTCCTGCTGCCAAGTCTATTACCATATCAAGAGTTAAGGATTATTATTATTATTTTTTTCAGGCAGGGATGTCAGGGTTGGCTTCACCATTTGGCAGTTGGAAGTTAGATGCTTCAAGGCACTTTTTGGCTCTACAGTAGTGAAGAATAAACTGTGTGTTACTTAGAAAAATATTTGTGGATGGGGGGGGGAAGAATTAGGATGTTTTTATCTCAGTTTTGTTCAGTCTGTCAAAATGTTTGCTTAGCATAAGACTTTAATAATGCCAAAATGCTAGAACTTTATGTACCCATACATTTGAGCTGACGTACATTCCAACATTAGACTGTACTCTTAAAGTCTATTTAACAGAGAGTAATCCCACTGAAATGAATGAGATTTACATCTCACAAGGCAAGTAGAAAAGAATGTTTTATCTCTTTTTTTGCAGGTTGTAATTGTTCTCTTAATAATGCCTTGATTGCAAAATAAGTGACAAAAAGTTCATCTGAAATCAAACTCCATGCATATATTTTCTTTTCTCTCTCTTATTATATCTAGAACATGATATTATTGTTTTTGGTAGGTAATTGCAATCATGTTTGGAAACATCCAGTGTTGGATATGCTTAATTATAGCTAGTATAAAATAGTCTTGGCATATCAGACCATTAACTGTGAATTTGTTATGTGCTGTCAATTTGGACTTGATTCATGAATTGTAGGGACAAATGTCTTCTATGTCAGCCTGTTCAAAGGACAATCAAAGCTCTTCTAGGGTAAACCCCAATACAATTCACCTACATCCATTGTCTTTCCCCTTCAACTTCCTTTACCTTTGGTTAATCCAGCCATCCCTACTCATGCCTTTTTTCTGGTGTATTCAAGACAGTGTTGATACCTGGCAACTGCTTGAACTAGTCCCTGCAATTTTCTTGGCAATATTGCAAGATTGTTGGAAATGGTTTGCCATTACTTTTGAATCATATTCTGTATTTCCAGGTTCTTGTATTTCTTCAATATATGATTATCATTTATCATCTACCTATCTATATAAATTAAAATTTTCTTAAGCTGATTGGCTACCTGCTCTCCCTATGGACTATTCTTGGCTTCTCTATTTCAATATTACCTGCAGGAATGATTCTACCAAGAAGTCATCAGCATCTATCAGCATTGTTCTCAGAGTCCTTATAACTAGTGTATGTTCCCACACAAAGAGGAAACTATCTGGAAGAAATTAATTACATATGCCCATGCTAAATAGTTTATGGATTGGTTTGGCTTCTCATAATTTTAATTACCATAATTTCAAACAATATGAAGGCTGAAGACATTGGGAAGACATTACATTGGGACAGTTGAATTAAATGATGTTACCAATTATAGCAATTATATCTTGTATACTGAACTTAAGAAATGAATCTGTGCTCCAATTAGTTCATGAAATACGGTGATTATGTTTGTAACATGCTGTATAACAGAGTTAAGCTTAGAACAATGTAACTTTTTCTGATAAAACAAATATATTAATGCCATATATATATATATATATATATATATATATATATATATATATATATATATATATGTATATATATATATATATATATATATATATATATATATATATATATATATATATATATATATATATATATATATATATATATATATATATATATATATATATATATATATATATATATATATGTTTTCTGAGGTTTTCGCGGGTGTCTGTATGCAGGTCTTTGGTTCTTCGGGTTTTCTCCCACGTAGAATTTGAAGTGTCTTGGCAACGTTTCGATGAAATCTCATTCATCATCGTCAGGCTGGTGCTTTTGGCTTCTGCTCCTAGTAGCAGAAGCCAAAAGCACCAGCCTGACGATGATGAATGAGATTTCATCGAAACGTTGCCAAGACACTTCAAATTCTACGTGGGAGAAAACCCGAAGAACCAAAGACCTGCATATATATATATATATATATATATATATATATATATATATATATATATATATATATATATATATATATATATATATATATATATATATATATATATATATATATATATATATATATATATATATATATATGTGTCAAGTGTTTATTTTTTTAGATTGCACCCTGTAAACCCAAATATGGGAGGAAGGAATCATTCTTTCCTTTTGCTTGTTTCAGCTCAACCCAGAGCCATCTTGCAAGCACAAATATATATATGTTGTTTAAAATTGTTGACAAAGAAATAAGGGAATTTCTGATATAGCTATTTCGAGTTTCTTAACTCTCTTCAGTCAGAACTCACCCTTCCGGGATTCGAACCTGGGCAGTCTGCATGCTAAGCAGATGCTTTAACCTATTGAGCCACAAGTTCTCTCCCGCTTTGTCAGTAGTCAGGGAGTAAGGATATGTGTCAAGTGTTTATTTTTTTAGATTGCACCCTGTAAACCCAAATATGGGAGGAAGGAATCATTCTTTCCTTTTGCTTGTTTCAGCTCAACCCAGAGCCATCTTGCAAGCACAAATATATATATGTTGTTTAAAATTGTTGACAAAGAAATAAGGGAATTTCTGATATAGCTATTTCGAGTTTCTTAACTCTCTTCAGTCAGAACTCACCCTTCCGGGATTCGAACCTGGGCAGTCTGCATGCTAAGCAGATGCTTTAACCTATTGAGCCACAAGTTCTCTCCCGCTTTGTCAGTAGTCAGGGAGTAAGGATATGTGTCAAGTGTTTATTTTTTTTAGATTGCACCCTGTAAACCCAAATATGGGAGGAAGGAATCATTCTTTCCTTTTGCTTGTTTCAGCTCAACCCAGAGCCATCTTGCAAGCACAAATATATATATGTTGTTTAAAATTGTTGACAAAGAAATAAGGGAATTTCTGATATAGCTATTTCGAGTTTCTTAACTCTCTTCAGTCAGAACTCACCCTTCCGGGATTCGAACCTGGGCAGTCTGCATGCTAAGCAGATGCTTTAACCTATTGAGCCACAAGTTCTCTCCCGCTTTGTCAGTAGTCAGGGAGTAAGGATATGTGTCAAGTGTTTATTTTTTTTAGATTGCACCCTGTAAACCCAAATATGGGAGGAAGGAATCATTCTTTCCTTTTGCTTGTTTCAGCTCAACCCAGAGCCATCTTGCAAGCACAAATATATATATGTTGTTTAAAATTGTTGACAAAGAAATAAGGGAATTTCTGATATAGCTATTTCGAGTTTCTTAACTCTCTTCAGTCAGAACTCACCCTTCCGGGATTCGAA